>JAKSZP010007183.1:0-50994 GCA_022478985.1 Massospora cicadina | reverse complement strand
TGAAGGAGGTATAGGCCTCCTGGACTTCAAATCTCACACCTGGCACATATGGAGGAAGTCATTTCTGAAGCTAACACAGATTCACATGTGTTGCCTAATCCTAGCATGGGGTGTGAACTGGGCAAGAGCCCAAGGCCTCCAAGAGCCAGTCTCTCCCCACTCAATATGTGAATGGATGGCACACCACCTGCAGATAACCTCACAAAAAAATACCCCACACTACTGGCAACTATGCAATTGGGCTGTGCGCCAGGACAGATGGTCATTTGAGCAATTGTCCCAAGATGCTGACCAAATTCAAAGGGATGTCAAAGCCTATAATTCTGCAATTATTTCTGCAACAAGCTGGGAAGAGTGTAACCAAATTGCCAATGAATATGCAATCAAGTCAATCAAAATAGGGTACAAATTGATGCTAATAGAATATGGGGATCCACTCCTAAAACTGGGATGCAATCTGCCCACCCATCCATGAATCCTAAATGACTGGACCACCAAAGGCTACAACACCAACTACCCAATGAAGGAGTTGATTTTGGGCCTGAACTCCCATTTGGTAATGGCCAAACAGCATTTGGTAACCTGGAAGATCCTAAACTGGGTATTCAAATTGGGCAAGCACAGCGGGCTGGACTACAGCACAAAGAATACCTCATATGCACTGAACTGGAAGCAGACATCACCCACTATTATTATGAATACACCATGATCAAAAAATACTGGTCCACAATGTGACACATCCTATCAGGCAAACAATTACCAATGGGAATACATCCATCACATGATCTTTTCTTCATGAAAACCCTGAAAACAGCTCTGATCCAACTACAAGCCTTCATCTATCATTATTATATATAGGTAATTCACTGTGCACTTGTTGCCAAGATTTTGAGCAATGAGCACCCCCACCACAAAGGTTTGGTATTGAAGAACATCTGGATTATTTCTGATCAGCTCCATCAGATCTCAAAATTTTCATGCCTAATCCCCAGGTGTTATAAAGCCACACGTTTGGCTTTCCCCACTGGATTGCTTATCATATGTGATGAGGCAACTAATTGACTGAGAATAAAATGGCCTGTAAGCCTACCAATGCTAGAACCATGGCTAGTGATGGCAATCGCCAATCAGCAATGGTCAGAGGTGCTAGAACTCTAGCGGCCTGAACTCCCAGTCTTTTTACCCTTGGCTGAATTGCCTGTATTCTGCCATCCCCTCTTACTTTCCCTTAAAATTTATTTTAAAATAGAGTATGGAGTTTTTTTAAAAAAGTCTTCTAGCATAATCAGCTCAGCTTTTAGCTTTAAACTTAAATTTCATAAAGGTTGGTTGTTTGATTTCTGGCACAATCACTTTTATTTAATTACTTTATATCATTTAAACTATTTTATATAGTTAAAGCTAATGTTGCAAGAGGGTGGTTAGTTGAGCAGGTAAAACTGCTTCCACCCCTGGTGCAGGTTTTGAGTTCAAAACCTGTACTGGCTAGAAAATATTCTTGGTGTGGTATATTTGTCCCAAGGTTGACCCACCTCAAATAAATTTAAGCTAATGTTGCAAGTGTAAGTAAAACTAAAAAAATGATAAACCAATGAAGTAAAATAAAAATAAGTTAAGTAGTTGATTTAGTAGTTTGGAAGACATGTCACATGCATAATGATTTTAAATATACTTTTTTACTTTGATTTCAACATTTTGTATTTCAATATTTTGCATTTTGATTTCAGCATTTTACAAATCAATTTTAGCATTTTGTACTTCAACTTTAGTATTTTATATTTTAATTTCAACACAATTTTTAGTGATATTTTTATTTTATTATTCCTGCTGAAATAGTACAAGCATATTAATTCCCACTCTTTTTTATATTTAAATAAATTTGTATATCCCTTATATCATATTATAATCTACCAAAAGAAAACACTGATGTAAGGAAATCAATGAGTCTGTAGTTAGAAATAGATATGATGCAGTCACTAAAACTAAAATATTGGAATTGAATCATAAAATATTGAAGTTAAAGTAAAACATTGAAATTGAAGTGTAATATTGAAATTGAAACACAAAATGGTGAAATTGAATTATAATATTGAACTTAAAATATGAAATGTTGAAATTGAAGTATAAAATGTTGGAATTGATTTGTAAAATGTTGAAATCAAAATGCAAAATGTTGGGGGTGGAAGGCGAGTCGGTAAGGGCGTGCGGCTACCAACCTGAAGGTTGCGGGTTCGATTCCCGCCCTTCGCACATCGATCGGGGTGCCAGCCAAAGGAAGCTATTGGCGGTTAGTAGGTCTAATAACACGAAAACCTTACCCATGACGCAACCAGAAAAATTTGAGTCCCGATCCGGAGGTGGAAAAACTTTCTTCGACGGAGTTGACCCTGTTCAGGTTTCATGTCGTTTCTTTCTTTCGGTAATGCCTGTCCCCTGGTCGGCTTGCCTCGGTTAAATAAAAAATGCAAAATGTTGAAATTGAAGTAAAGAAGGTATATAAAGAGATGTTTTGGGCAGCAGTTTGGTGTTATTTGATTGATTTGATAAGTTTATTTTGTTTGGCCGAGTGGTTGAGGGCTTTTGTTCGAATCGATAGGACACAGTTTAGTTTGAGGGGTGATTAGTTATTGGTTGTTTTGATAAGTTCAGTTAGGTTTACCTGAGTGGTTGGTGGTGGGTTATGGTTGATTCGATTGAGCAATTAGATTTGGCTGAGCGGTTCTTGTTTATCTATAATATAAAATCTAAATTAATAAGTTAAAAATTGAAATTTAGACACCGTAGCGAAGCATGGGTAAATCGGCTAGTCTACTTAATAAAAAACTGACATACTCACTGACTGACTGAATGACCGACTGACTGACATCTGAAACCTTTGAGTCTGATAGGGTCAATCTATTTGGGCGAGTGGGTGAGAATTAGCGAGTATTATCGAATAATTCACCAAATTGGTCACCCGAAACTAAATAAAAAAATCAGTGTTAGAGTTTTAAGTAAATTATTATAGCTTAAGTAAAGGGTGGTTAGCCGAGCGGGTAAAACTGCTTCCACCCCTAGTGCAGGTTTCTAGTTCGAAACCTGTACTGGCTAGAAAACATTCTCGGTGTGGTATATTTGTCCCAAGGTCGACCCACCTCGAATAATTTTATTTTATTATAGCTTAAGTAGATTAGGATAACCAGTTCACCAGCCACGAGGGCAACCGCGAAGCTGTTAATCCGAGTGGATCAAGCGTAGTGCTGGCACAGCTTTAGGCTGTTGATGTGAGCTCATAAATAAACCCGAGCAACGCTAGGTAACTCCGCTATTAGAAATGTATGCTTTCTCTTTATTTCTTTTCCATTTAACCAAACTGAACCACAGCAACGCGTGGCCGGGTACAGCTAGCAATAATATAAAATTTAAATTAATCAGTTCAAATCAGCTGATAATAAACTCGAGCAACGTCGGGTAACTTCACTAGTATCTTATAATAAATTTCAAGCTGTACAGTTTCAAAAAGAATTATCTTATGATGAATAGTGTATACAGGGTTTGCCAGTGAAGCAGGAAATTTTGAAAGTCCAATAATTTGGTTTCTGCTCAAGAGAGGACGTGGAGGAAATTTGAATTTTGTTTTACATTTAATGCCATTTATTAAACAAGGAGCAGTGGTCTGGTTCACAGTATCTGCAATGAGATGCATCCACACTAAATCAGAAGAATATTTACACAAAGATAGCTCTCTTGAGCGGCGTTATTTTTAAAATGCAAAATAATGGCATACCTTAATCAACTCAAATTTGTAAAAATTATGATAATAAATGTCTCATGATAAAAATTTAGGCGCTTTTAATTTTCCCACTTTACTGGCGGACCCTGTATATATAATCAAATAGCTGAACCTATAACTTTATCTTTGTCTAACTGAACCTGTAATTTGACCTTCAACTAGTATTTATAATATATCAATTTTAGCTTGGTATTTTCTGCAGCACATGCTGAATTACTTTTGTATCATAAGAAGCAAAAGTTTGAGCCATAACTTGATTTGATAAATTTTGGTAGAACTTGCTTCTTATTAGATTATAAGATTTATTGCAGATTAATTAAATCATAGATCTAGTAGTGATATCACCTAATGACACTTTATCATGAACTTAATTTTTTGATATGTTCCAGGATTTAATTTACCATGTAGTAGCTAATAAATATATATTGATTGATATCTGATAAAATGCTTTTGTCTCAAATATACTCCTAAAGCTCAACACTTAACTTTCATATTAAATATATTTTTCCTTTTAAGACATGTTCATAAAACTGGGTATTATGGATATATGGATCAACAGAAGGAAAACATGGATGCTTAGTAATAATAAAACATTTGCTATAACAAAATCAAAGCGTATCGTTTTCTTGTTTTCTGGTCCATTCTGCAATGGAGAATCATTTTTTCTCAACCAAAAGCACAGAATTTAAAGCAACCAACTACATCAGCATTGTCTGCGCATCAATAGTTATCCTCATTGTCATACTACTAAGTAAGCGACTCAATTTTAAATTAACTTTGTAAGAGATATATAGGTCATCTTCTGCTAATCGCACTTCTTTAAATCTACAGACTGCGATTGCATTCGTAGATATTTTACGGCATATACTGATTGTTAATACATATTCAGAAGATAAATTAGCATGTATCTTGATTGGATTTTTTTCAGTTGTCACTTCTCAACTATGTATCTTCCTTAATATATTAATTTGCAGTAAACCTACAGCTTATATATATCCATGGAATTATTCCAGGAAAAAAATGGCGTTTATTTCTCTATTCTGTTCCTTTCATCTTTGCCCTAGGGTAGACCTTATAGCATTAGGTATCTTTATTATCTATATTTGTATACTAATCATCTAAACTAAAAATAGGGTTTGGAGTCTATGGCCCAAATCAGTTTAGTTCTTGTTTTTGAATGAGAATACGAAGTATTATAGAGTTTTCCAAAAGATACAATTGGACATTTTATGTAATCCAGGCTATATCTATTGTCTGGTCATATTTATTATTGTTTCACTAAAGCTTTCCTTTACAAGCCCCAATGATATAGCTGAAGAAATTCCAGGAGAACATACACCACTACTGCCAAATTTACAGTCAACAGAATCTCGCCACTATGCATTTAGGATGTATATAACTATTACAATAGCAACTAACGTCAAATTATAGTTCATTTTATCCCATTGTCATGTTTCGTCTCTCATTCTGGAATATTAGCTTTCTTTATATTTGCAGTTTATTTAATATTAATAAGCCAGACTTTTTGACTACTTGTCTCTTTTTGGGAATAAGTTCGATTGGCATATTGAATTTGGTGGCATTTTTGTTTGATCCTGCCTTGAAATCAGTACTGGCTCCTGTACCTAGAAACAATCCTGAGAATCCTGAACCAGTGAACAGATTGGCTGGCCTATACAGAACAGAGAATAGACCACCGACTCCCTATAATAGTGACTATGAGGAACCAAAGAGTGATGATGATAGCGATACTCAGTCTATTGAGTATGGGCCTCACCTTGAAACACCTCATCAATGCTATATCAGAGAAAGAACTGAAGAGCAGGAAAGAATCAATAACGCTATGCCTACTAGTTTTTGGTAAATTAAGAAGGATAATAAAATTATATATATTCTAAAATACTTTTAAAATCGTTAGAACTGATTAAACAACTTGTTAAAATTTTAACTTTTATCTAATGAAATGCATAAAATCTTCTCTTACTAAATATGATCCTTGCTCTATATATATTTTGGAAACGTCCCAGTTTCCAATTGCCATAATTTGCCTAATATCGGCGTCATCTGATGGCGTCAATCGATGCCCACAGCACGTGGGCTGGACATCCGAGGTATTAGAGCCTGATGCACTAATAAACTAGCCTCATATTTACGAAACTCGAACGCATAAAACAGATTAGTAAAATACTCCCCCGGAAGAATTATTTTTAAGGAACTAGCCGTTTTATCCAGCGTTGTTCGGATTATGACTTTTTGAATCCATAACCCATCCTGTTACGGCATGAGGCTTAAGGTAAATTTTATTGAGCTCATTAAAAATCAATTTTAATCGATTATTTTAAACTTTTATAATATAGATGTAAAATTATTTATCGATGATGTAAAATTAAAGAAAAAAGCATGGATACTATATTACTAATGCTCCTCACATAATTCTCAATGTAGTAATCATGAAACTACAAAATTTAAAAAAATGAGTTTTTGACATTGTCATAAAGAAAGCGAAACGTTGGAACCATCAGGACAGAATGTCACTTATTTTGTCTTTTATTCATTTTTCCACTGCAGATCCCTCACATGATTTTATTCCTCACTTATCGATTTTTCTAGATAAAGCGGGATAAAATAGCTTTATCCAAGGCACCAATAAGAAGGGTTTACAATTATCTTGGCCTTTTCCAATATCTGATTTATTATGATTTTGTTAGGAACCAGGGCTCTAGGATTTTCAGGCAGATCGCCCGTTGGGATCAATAGATTTTGTTTAGATGAGTACGGAGGAAATTTCAGTATATTTAAAGTGCTGTTAGTACTCCTAGTCATGATTTATCAAGGAACCCTCACTCCCATAAATTGTATATGACTTTTAGTTGGATTTGACATCCGTTAAAAATTTGGGTCATGCTATGATATCATAGTGCACGTGCTTAAAGTGTTGTCGAGGGCTATCAGTAAGTTTAATATATAATTGAAATAATCAAATCAACTAAATAATTACCAACCTCTTACACAAAACTATTTTTTTAGTACTAGATGTCTTACACAAAACTATTAGCATATCAAATCAGCTGAATTATACCTAGCCGCTCAGCCGAAACAATATACATGTATGTTTATTTGAGGCAAGCTGACCAGGGGCTGGACATTACCAAAAGAAAGAAAACATTGATATGAAACTTGAGCAGGGTCAACTCTGTCAAAGAAAGTTTTTCTGCTTTCAGAAAGGGACTCAGATTTTTCTGGTCACATCATAGGTAAAGTTTTGATATCATTAGACCTACTAACTGCCAAAAGACTCCTTTGGCTAGCACTCTGATCAATGTACAAAGAATGGTATCAAACCTGCAACCTTCAGGTTGGTAGCCATGTTGTGAGAGTTTGAGAACCTGAATTTATCATGACCGAAGGTTTAGATGACACCTCAGATCTTGGGATTATCAATAATACTGGTTATCAATGAAAAGTATTCATAATAGGGCATTTAGCATATAATATCTGAATTGCATAGTGATAATAAAACTCCATAAACAAGAAGAGGAAGATGAAGAAAAATAGTATAATTGATACTTTATAGAAATTTTTGAGAAGGCTTTTATATCCAATCAATGAAAAAAATTTCAAAAGGGAAGTGGAATTTTTAGGGTTTCAAAGGGAAACAGATGAAAATAAATAAATGGCAATAGGGATAAGACAAAGGAGGGAACATCTGCTGATGGATTAGCAATCTTGACAGTTTCATGATACTTCACCTATTTATTTTCAAGCTAATTTTCTGAAGTTGAGGTTGAGGGTCTCAAACAGTTAAGACTAAGTTGCCCACAGTGTAATTATAATCCTGTAGAATTTCTTGGGTATTTGTTTGAGTTTGATTGCAGAAATCTGGTTTTGTAATGGCTGAATAAAGTTGTGCTGATTGGTATTCCAAATGTAAATTTATAAGTATTATGTTAGGGTTGATTCCCAAAACCTTGGCAGGTGTAACAGATGGCAAACATAGTTTTTGAATCTTTATCCATGCCTAGTTGGTAGTATCCAGGGAAGAAATTAGCAGTGGTGAGTACTCTGGTTCCCCCTAAGACATTGAGGGAGTCAGAAATTAGAGGCAACAGGTAGGCATTCTTCTTGGGCACCATGGCTACTGGAGAAGTCCAGGACAGTTGAGAGGGGTGACACAGCCTAATGGCTGGTATCTTTTTGAATCTCAGTTTCAATTAAGTGTTCACAAGCTGAAGATAGCTAATAGGGACATCAGGTATTTGGTTTAATGTTGCCAACAGCAATGTGGTGTGGCCTCCAGTTTGATAAAGGGCCATTGTATTCACCTTGTCCAATCTTGACTTCATATTTTCTGGGATGATTAGGGTAACTCCCATTCTTGTGATCATGGAGATGCTCTAAAATTTTAAGCTTACTGGAAAACTTTGGTGCATAGATAAGAAGTAAGTTAAGTATGTAATTGGTCTAGGGCTGATAGAGCATGGGTTATCTGATGGGTAGTGTTTTAATTTTCTGAATAATTTGTATATACCACTGGTCATTTTTGAAGTTAAGAATTTTGAATTAGTTGAGGGCTTACCAGGATAGTAGCATAGGGAAACAATCATGATAATACAATGGCATCAATGGATCATATTTTGTTAGCAATCTCAACAGGTAAATCAAACACCTGGTCACAGCAGGGCTGTCAAAAGCTGCTGGCCATCAGGAAAACAAGGTCAATTTGGAGAGTATCTTTGTAGCCAATATTGAGAAGAAATTCTCAGTAACCATGTTGGTGAAAGGTACAGAGTCTAAAACAATCAGAAGGTAAACATAATTAGAGTCCTTGGGTGCAGGGTGGTCTATAATTAGTAGGAAGGGTTCTGGGTTTCTGTTTGACATTTTGAAGTTGAGTAAGGCCAATAGCTTGGTCAGATCTTGACAATAAGCAGGGATCAATTTTCATAGATCACTAAGGGATATAGGAGTGATAGTATTCCTAAAATCTTGACAGCAGATAAAAGATGATATCCCAGTGGTAGAATAAGGACCTCTACCACTGCCTCCCCAAGTTCAATTCTGGTACAGGAACTTTAGGTAGGGGACAATTATGTCTATATTGGCGTTGCACACCAATGCCCCAAACTGAGATAGCAAATAGCAAAGGCGGTCCATGGAGTTCCTGGCCTATCATACGCTGCACATGGAGGTTTTCCAGATTTTATCCTCCTTTCCAATTCATTCAATTTCCCATTACTTGGTGCAGTATTGTCCCCATGTCAGCCCACCTTAAATAAAATTAAACCCTTGACAGCAGATATTCCCTCAGGTTGATAGGGAAAACTTGTTGCATTGGTGCAAGTGGGGCAATAAAGACTTGTTTATAGATAGATTAAATTTTAGTTTGTGGGTTTTCAGTCTCATTTAATTTAGTTGAACATATGATAATAAAATTGGGTAAAGACAATATTTATGCATTGGGTTGAAATTGGGGGTTCTTGTTGCATTCTTTCATAATATTCCATGGGTTCAAACATCTTTGAGAATTTTGGATTCCATAAATTATTAATATTTGTCTTCTTTTGGGGATTTTGGTTTAGCAACTTTGGGTTCAGGTGCTTTCAGGGTTTGTGCACTCAGTATGTTATGATGCTACGTGTTAAGAGAGAACTGGCCTCTGACTGCTGCTGCTTTAGCAGCCACAACAGCAGGCATAGACTACTCAGCTGCGCACCATCAGTATCAGGTGAGGGTGATTAAGGAGGAGTTCTTGCCATTTTGGGATGCAGTTTCCAACAGTTAGCTTTGTACTATCACCTAAGGGTTCCCCTCTCAATGAAGACACTAATTGTGACCCTTAGGTGCTGTCCACTTTTTAAGCACTAACTTCAAAGATTTTTATATAAATTTTGGCAAATAAATAGCAAAAATCAGAACTTTTGGGGTTTTATTTTTTACTATGAAAATTTTAAACCAATAACCCAACACCATACCTAAGTTAGGATGTTGGGTTTTAAGCTTGGATGGGGGAAGGGAGGCTACCAAGCTAAGTTGCAATAGTGTGAAATGAATTCCAATTTTTAATTCATTAATTAAATAGTTTCAAGCTCAATTTTACCTCAATAGTATCAGCTGATGATTTCAAAGTATTATTGGGTCATTTTTCTAAATTCTGAATTTCTAAATTTGCCTTCTTGTGTTTGAAATGAAGTGTCAGGTTTAGACCCAATATTGGCTTTTTCAAACAACTTTTTTCTTGATTTTGGCTTACTAGGTAAGTGTCCCCAATCAGGTTGACTGCTGACTGAGTCCCTTGTTAGAGATCAGCAATGGGAACCATGTTGGCGAGCTTCTGGTAATTTATAAAATTTACACAAAGTTACTTGATTTTTTTTTAAAAATAATCTGCAGATTTAGACACTTGAATGTGTTTATGCTGAGGGGTGGATATGGAAAAGGTCTGGGGCAAGCTGGGAGGGGCAGAGGCCACCCATCTTTCATTCAGGGTGTGCTCTAGGTCTGAGATTTGGGTGAGGGTCTGGGTCTGGGCCTTGGGATTTGACCTTTTTTTGACCTAAAGAGGTGCATGCCCCTGTCCAGCTTAATAGCTGGATCTAAGGCCTTACACAGCAAATCATCAAAATTTTCTTTGGGGATTTTGGGGTTAGCAACTTGGGGTTCAGGTGATTTCAAGTTTTTGCACACAGTAAATCATCAATAAACTTCTTTGGGGATTTAGATAGTGTCATGGATGAGGTAACAACTGGTTTATCTGGTCATTTCTCTTCTAGTGTGAAATACATGAACATAATCCCCAAACTGTTGGAGATACTGGTGATCAGCTCACTGTAACAGATCAGGAGGCACCTGATCCATGCATTGACTTGGATCAGGTGGAAGTCAATCTGAATGTGGCCCTGGTTCAATGGGCGTCGAATTTAGTAAGTTTGGAGCTGGGCAAAATTGCCATCCCAAATCTGAATCACCTCCATAAAATGACAATGGGCTTACACAGGGCGTGGATGGTGATCTGGTGGGATGGCGATCCTTTGCTAATGATGTGGTGGTTGGGGTTTGGAGGAGTTTAACAAAATGAAAAGCTTATTTGATGTTTGCAACATATTATTTAAGGGAAGACGCTGCAGTCCTGGGGGGCAGTTGTGCCTTCTACAAGAAATTTATGAATAAAGGATTTTGCTGAGCTCAAAATTTATTAGATTTATTTTAGTAAATAAGTCAGATCAAATCCAGGTCATGAGCTCCACCAGTGAGCTCGGTGTGGCGTTGGCATCATTCTCAGCCCTTTCCTGGTCCCAGACCCTGCTACTCATGTGCAGTGTAATGGGAACAGTGGTCCAAGAATACGTGGCAACAACGAGACATAGCAGTCAGGTTTGGGGATGGGCCTCTGCCAGCCTGTACCCAGTATGGTCAGCAACTTGGCTCTTACTGCCCAATTCATTTGTTGCATAATGGCGTGAACCCGCCTGTTACATTAGACACAACTCTAATACTTTCTTGTCAGTTTTGTGGGGCCCTCAAGAGGAGGAGGTGGTCCCAGGCGGGGAGAATGGTACCGCCATGTGTTAACAGTGGTGATGGTGAGCTTTTCGCTTACATTTGTGATAAGAGAATTGATCCAAGTGTGTGGCTCAAGGCCCACAAGGAGTGAGGAATGCCAAGGGTGACCTGTATCCCCAAAAGGACAAGCAGCTTTGCCTATGGAGACCTTAGAGAATATTTACCAAGTGGTGTCACAGATTTGTTTTCAGGCGCGGTTGGCTCAAGCAACGGATGGAGAGACCCCTTTCTCATTGCAGATCGCACAGATCATGGATGCACTACCTCCAGAACTTTCTGGGTGGGTGCAAGAGTTAGTTGAGGAGCAAGGATGCTTGCTGGGATCCATGGATGAGTGTGTGGACTGGATCAACCAGGCGGCTTGTCCAGATGAGGCACAGGACGAGGTGTGGTCAGCTCTGTTGACCGTAGGACAGGGCCAAGGTTTGGTGGGGGAATATGGGCGGATTTTCTGGCCATTGGCAAAAGCAGTGAGAGTCTCGGATTCACAAGCATCACAGATGTTCAGACAGGGGCTGCAGGAAGACATGTTGGCCACCATGGCAGCTGCTAAAGTTCAAGGTTTGTTGGTGGAGGAGATTGCTTTGACAATGCAGGTGGAAAAGCAATTGGCGTTGGCATGGAACTGGAGAGAGGATTTGATGTCCCTGGGAAGGGTCCAGTCACCTGTCATTGCTAACAGAGGACGAGGAGGCTGGCGGGGTTCTCCATGGAATTTCAAGAATATCCATGGGGGATCCCATCAGGGTAGCAGTGAGGAGTCGTGAAGAGCAGGTCCGGGACCTGGGCAGAGATATAGTCCCCAACCTATTTTGCCCGCAAATTTGCAATCTGAAAATGCTTCTAACATTAAACCTTCTTCACTTTATACCAGGTTATTTATTCCAGTCAGGCTATACTCACATGGCCAGACCGAGAAAGTGTTGGCTCTGGTGGATACAGGGGCTGAGGAGAATTATGTGGAGTTTGCCATAGCAGAACGTTTGCAGTTGGAAATGAGAAGGGGCCAGAGGTGGTGTTCACTGATGTATCAAGAAGAGCCCCATTGTGGGTTTGGAGCCCTTAATTGTCATTTGGCAGAATCCTTTTTGGTTGAAAGAGGGTTTCTGTGCAATTTGTAATCTGTCCCACCCCATAGTACTGGGGATACAATGGTGGCATTGCTTCCAGCCACGGATCAATGTGTTGCATAAAACAATTACCTTATCACCCCAGATTGGTCCTTAAATGACGTGGAAGATGGAGGTAGGGGCGATGTTCCAAGTGGATGCAGGAGCTTAGGGAGAATGCAGGAGGTAGAGCTCCCACCTGAATACAGTGACTTTGTGGACATGTTTGGCCCCATTGGAAGTTCACCTTTTTTCCCTATGAGTTCGTTTGCATTCTCATTTCGGTTCAAGGAGGGTTTGGACCTCCCCAAGGGATGTCCAGTCTATCCTCTAAATGAATGGGCCAGGGAAGCTTTGGAGAGCCATGTGGAGTCCATGCTAGACAAGGGTTTGATCGAGCCCTCCAGGTCTCTGGTGGTGTCTCCTGTGTTGTTAGTACCGAAGGCAAGTGGCGACTTACGCCCATGTGTGGATTTTCGACGTCTAAATGCAGTCATGGAGCCAGATCTTTATCTGATGCCACTTTTGAGGATATTCTTCCAATAATTAATGGATGCATGATGTCTACAAAGCTCGACCTGGTGGATGCATTTAATCAGATTCTGGTGAGGTCAGAGCATCAGCAATATATGGCGTTCAAGTGCCACCTAGGGGTGTACCAATACTATGTGATGCTATTCAGCTGAGGAACGCTCCAGAAGTGTTCCAACAGATGATTGACCATGTCCTTGGGGGGATGATCAGACGTTGCTGTGCCACTTATATGGGCAATATCCTCATGTTCTCACGGTCCCAGGAAGAACACATTTGGGATGTTCAGGAAGTTTTGGGGTGATAGGCCAAATGGGTTTGAAGTTGAAGCCCTCTGTCATGGAAACAGAATAATTAGTTTAGACCAGCCTGCCATTCAGGATGTGTAAGCACCCAAAAAGCAAGCCAGAACGCCAGAGGCATTGCTGACCAAATGACGTTATATGGAGCCAGGCATTGTGAAATGACAAATTGTTGGTGTAGAACAACAGTGAGTAAGATCCCAATGATGAACCACAATGTGCCCATCCCCAACCCAGGGGACTTACTGCAGGGGTGGGATCACAGAAATAGTTTCAATAAGTTCATCAGCATATGGGGTCATTTCAACTGGGGGAGGCAAGGAGACAGATTCTCTCTTGCAGTTGGTGGATGTAAGGCCACAAGATTCCCATGTACTGTTGCTGAAAGTTCATGATAGCAGGGTTGTAGCACCAAAAATATCTGACTCGCTGAATCCAATCAATGATGGAGGGGGCCATAGTGACCATAAGTACTGGTAGAGCCCATCCAGTATATGGACTGACAGGCCACCAGGGAAACGCCATCAGGGATGCAGCCAGAAGGAGCAATACAATAAAAAATTGATTGGTTTTTTGGGTAAAAGTTTTATTGAAAGGAAAGAAAGAAAATCAACCAACAATTTTCTCAGTGCAATGAAACTGATTAAATAGTGGTCAATTGGGGTAGTGACAAGCTGGGATTGGGACCCTCAATCTAAACCTAACTGGCAAACTATTCAGGAATGGGCGGGTTTATTCCCTGGGAACTGACATCAAAAAATTTGGAAGCGGGCCAAGTCACTGTCAGTTCAACCTTGAGCATCTGAACCGAGGCTCAGTTGTGTTTCCAACAGTTGGTGTGACAGCATTTGGTCTGACGAGTGGCAGGAATCCCCCAAGGCCACCCCACATAGGGGCGGATCCATTTGGTTGGGAACAGGTTTGGGATGGACAACCCACCCACGCTTGATCACGGGGCTGTTTGTTCAGTCAGTAGCATCACATTGGCTGCAATGCCCAAATTGTCAACATGGGACTTCAAACCCTCATTGATGATGTCTGATGCTATAGCCTGCCCATCAAGGATGATCCCCAATGACTTTGGTAGAGAGGTGATTTGTTTTATTGGCATGTTGATCAAATTGAAACTATCAGGCATTCCAGCTGATAACTCAGTCTTCATGCCTTTCCGCCCATTTGAGATCTGAACATTGGGAAATTTGCCACTCAAATTAGTTCCAATTGATTTCAATTTGACAATCTTGGCACAGATTTCGCTGATTCCCCATAGCAGTTCTGCTGAGGTGAGTGTGGGTACTGGGGGTGGAATCTGAAGTGGAAGAGCTGTTACCCAGCGCTCGTCTACTATGTGAGTGAGATCGCCCTGAGTAACAAGGGGTACCGCCATCCTCTTCATTGCCTTCTTGCTCGGAAATGGAAAAATGGCCCAATCAACAGCCAGGGGACGTTCCCTGGGACTTACATTACCCTTTCCTTTTTCCAAAGGAAGGGCCCCACCACTGGGAAACTGCACAAGAGCCACATTCTTGTGCACCTTGGGCAACTTGATTTCCATAAATGTTGCAACTTTTTTGAGGGGGGGGCAGGGAGCTTCGGGGTGGGATATGTGGAACTCTTTGACCAGGTCCATGCAATTTGCGCAATCGTGCGCCTTAAATCAACTGTTTTAATAGGCTGGATACACTTTCCAGGCCACGAGATATTGTATGGAACATCACAATTATCGGGATGCCAGGATAGCCTCTACCTCAGCCTCTTCCCCATTATCAACGATGATTAGTTCCAGTTCTGTAGGAATTGCACCCTTGAAGGGCAACAGCTGAGAAATGTGGAAAACAGGATGCTGCTTCCAATGCGCAGGGAGCTGCAGTTGGAACGCCCTGTTGCCCAATACCTCCTCCACCAAATGGGGACCTGAGCTTTTACTGGTGTTTTTATGGGAAGGGGCCTGAATTCTTAAGTGACGGGTATTGAGCATGACAAAGGAGCCCACCATAAAATCATAACCTGGAAGATGCTTATGATCCGCGAACTGCTTGTAGTCATCTATGGCTTTGGTGAGGTGTTCCCACACTAAGGCTTGTGTCAATCTGATATGGGCAGCATGGTCCGTGGCAGCTTGAGCCTCAGGCTGCAAGCACAGTCCGACCAAAAATGAAGGATTATAACCCAACGTTGCTTTGTAGGGGGAAAACCCCGTAGATGCATGGGTCCCATTATTTTAAGCGAATTAAGTGAGAGGAAGGTCATCAGCCCAAGTATCCTGCGTGGTTGCAGCATAACAATGCAGGCACTGTTCAAGGACTTAATTGACCTGCTCGAACTATCTGTCAGAATGAGGATGATACACCATGGTGCGACAGGGGGATATTTGAAAATCAATAGGAGTTTCATAAAACCATGTGGTGAACTGTGAACCACGGTCACTTATGATCTCTCTGGGAGACCAAACATCAAAAACACATGATGTATGAAAAGGTGAGCAGTTTCTTCCAACGTAATTGTGGAAGTACAAGGAATAAAAAGGGAAAATTTTGTGAAGTGATCCACCACTACCTTCATCGCTGTGAACCTGTTAGAACAGAGGAGTTCAATGATAAAGTCCATGGAAACTGAGGTCCATGGGACCTCCGCCTGCTGTAAGGTGTGCAGGAGGCCATTTTTGCTGGAGCAATCTGAATTGGCCCTGGCACAAGTAACACAATTGGCGATCCAAGCTGGAACCTCTTTGTCAAACCCGCCCAATTGAAGGACCTCTTGATTAAATTGATGCATTTTTTGTTACCAGGATATCCAACCATGGGGGAATCATGATGTGCGTGGAATACCTCCAATCGGAAGGAGGGGGAACCCAGATTCAAGATTAAAAGTAAATGAGTCCCTCCTCTAAGGAGTATAGGGAGTGTTTGTGACTCAAGTGAGCCTACTGCTCAACCAACTCCACGCCCTCAGGGCAGGCCATTTGACTGGCTAAAACCTGAGCCATTAGCGGGGCGTCAGGAGCCAAAGCAATGGAGGAAACAACGGGTGGAACAATTGACAGGATTTAAGCAGCAGGAATCATGGTAACGAGGTCCACTTCCTCTGGGTCCAAGGAACAGTGGGCGGGACTGCGGCTTAGGAAATTGGGAAGTACATTGAGCGCACCTTTTACAAATTCATATTTAAAGTTAAAACTGCATAGGTCCCAATGGGTTTGGGCCTGCCAATGCGCCAATTTTTGGGGTTTGTGAAAATACAAAAGGGCCTGGTGATCCATGCAGACCTTTAATTCATGTTGGGCACCCTGCAACAGCTGCCAATTCCTTGTCATATATGGCCCAAGGCTGCTCCATGGCTGTGAACTTCCAGGAAAAGTAAGTGACTGGGTGCTCTCCTAAACCATCATGCTCCTGAAGCAACACCGCTCCCACTGCTACTGATGAGGCATCACATGCAACAATATATGACTTGGTGGGATTAGCGTGCTTTAGAATGGGCGAAGACACAAACACCTCTTTGATTGATTCAAATGCCTGCTGGCATTTGGGCGTCCAACAAAACAGTACATTTCTCCCTGTAAGGGGGTGGAGCAGTGCGGCCAGCTGGGAAAGTGCTGGGGAATCTTTTTAGGAAAATGATAGTTCCCAAGAAACTCTGAAGTTGTTTCTGCATAGTTGGGTTTGGCTATTCTCAGATCACATCTAACTTGTTGGGAGGGATTGCATAGCCATCTTTGAGAACAAGGTTCCCGAGGAAAGTAACCTCCTCCTTATAAAACTCACACTTGGAAGACTTGATGAACAAACCTGCCTTATGCAAGGCGGCCACCACTGCTTCCAAGTCAGTAGCATGATTTTTGGGAGTCAGGGAGTGGACCAGGATATCATCGATGTATGCAACTGCATAGGTAAACTGGAGATCACCCAGTACATTGTCAATCATGCATTGAAATGTAGTGGGGGCATTCTTCAGCCCAAAGGGCATTACACGGAATTGGAAAATGCCGCGCTTTGTCTGGATCGCTGTTAATAATTCCTGCCCTTTCATTGCCCAAATTTGATTAAAGCGTTCACCAGATCCAGCTTAGAGAACACACGGGATTTGGTGATTGCCTGGCTGATCGTCTGCTCCAGAGGCAGGGGGTAGGGATCAGAAACTGTTATTTTATTTAAGTGGCCATAATCCACACAGGGATGGAGAGAACCATCCGCTTTTTTGGCGAAGATGATGGGAGAGGCAATGGGTGAGGTCTCCTTGAACAGCCATCCTTTCTTCAGCATATTGTCCAACCAGGTATTGAGTGCAACTTCTTCCTCCGCTGTATGGGGATACAACGGACAGTTGATGTTCACCAACTTCACAGTAATTCAAAACCCACAATCAAACCTAGTGTGTGAGGGCAGGCAATCCGCCTTTTCCAAATCAAAGATTCTTCAATAGTGCATTAAGCTCTTGGGAAATTTGGCCGGAATACCCGCAGAAGTGACTAGGGAAGTGATAGAACTGGTTCCTTGTGTCTTCTTAAGGGTGTCAATCAAAGGAAATTATCCCTCCAGATGATTATTGGTAAACGACAAAGTATTAGACTCCAAGTGAATCTTAACATGTTGTCAGTGCCACCACCCCACACCTAAAATCACTGGAAATACCAAGTTTGGCATGGCCAAAAAATGATCGCAGAAGCTGAACTTGTGGATCGAAAAAGGTACCAGTCAGCGAATGACATATGAGGTCTGAGAAGCAGATGAGGCCACCATTACTGAGGGACCCGCATCCATTTCCAGTTCTAATTGTTGAGCCAACTCAGCACTCATGAAGTTCCCTGCAGCTCCAGTATTCATCAGGGCCTCAAAGAAGACATGATGCGAGTTGACACTGATCTTCATAGGCAATAGGGAATAAGTGAAATTTTGTTTATTGAAAGATTTTACTGACTCTTCTGCGACTGAAGAAATAACTGGCAAATTGGAGGTAAGGTTGGGGGCTTTTGACGGAGCAAAAATTGGGAGTATGAGGGTGGGGGAAACGACTTCCTCCATCTGGGCCTTAACAGATTCATTTATAGGTGACTCTGTATTAGCCAACTCGGACATGGGGGTTTCAGCGGGATCAGTACCAAGATCTACCACTAGTTCAGAGGTAAGCGCATCGTCTGCATCTACTTTGGGTAACCCAATCATAAAATTCCCCTTTTGATAACGGGTAACATGGTGAGGGAAGGCATTAATGGTAGTCGCAGTGGCACATATTTGATCTACTGATCCTTGGACGGTGGACCAGACCTCATGATGAGCAGAACCTGAATACAAGCCTGATCTGAAGACTGCCTAAAGCATATCAATAGAGAGACTTGACACGGGGCCAGTTCATGGAAGGTAGAAATCAAAGAAACCAGGCTAGAGGCTTCGGCCATGGCATAGATCAGTCTGAAGAGTTGGTCCAATTGTAACACAGGGGGTTTCAGGGCATCTGACACAACAGCCATCAGAGGGGTGGGGTCTCCTGCTTGTGAGGAAGAGTGCAAAAGGCCTCTAACCCAACGGTGGGCATCCCCATCCACAGCATCTAACAACGCAAGCCCCTGTTGGGCATGAGATAACGTGGAAGCGCTATTAAGCGCTATTGTTGTATGAATTTGCACCTCAGCAAGCGTGTCAAATACTTTATTGGCGATCTCCCAGGATGGGACACTTGAGCTTCCTTCCGGGCTAGTGGAAGGAGGAGGAGCTGCAATCTGCGCAGCTTGGGTTGATTGAAGAAGATTCCCTAAGGTAGAGCGGATACTACTCCTAAAATTGGAAAGTGAAAAAACAAACAAAAAACAGCAAGCTACTGATTGCACATTCATTTGGTAAAGGGTAACCACTGCAGCGCCCAGTTTGAAGAACAAGACGGAAGTGGCTGGAAATAATGGTTGGTCAATTATGTCATGGAAACAGCAGAAGAAGTTTAGACCAGCCTGCCAGTCAGGATGTGTAAGCACCCAAAAGCAAGCCAGAATGCCAGAGGCATTGCTTACTGAATGATGTTATATGGAGCTGGGCATTGGGAAATGACAAATTGTTGGTGTAGAACTACAGTGAGTAAGATCCCAATGACAAACCACAATGTGCCCATCCCTGACCCAGGGGGCCTTACTGCAGGGGTGGGATCACAGAAATAGTTTCAATAAGTTCATCAGCATATGGGGTCATTTCAACCGAGGAGGTAAGAAGGCGGATTCTCTCTTGCAGTTGGTGGATGTAAGGCCACAAGATTCCCATGTACTGTTGCTGAAAGTTCATGATAGCAGGGTTGTAGCACCAAAAATATCTGACTCGCTGAATCCAATCAATGATGGAGGGGGCCATAGTGACCATAAGTACTGGTAGAGCCCATCCAGTATATGGACTGACAGGCCACCAGGGAAACGCCATCAGGGATGCAGCCAGAAGGAGCAATACAGTAAAAAAATTGATTGGTTTTTTGGGTAAAATTTTTATTGGAAGAAAAGGAAGAAAATTGACCAACGATTTTCAGTGCAATGCAACTGATTAAAAATGGTTGATTGGTGTAGTGACAAGCCAGGATCAGGACCCTCAATTTTGACCTAACTGGCGAACTATTCGGGAATGGCGGGTTTATTCCTGGGAACTGACATCAAAAAATTTGGCGGCAGGCCAAGTCACTGTCAGTTCAACCTTGAGCATCTGAACCAAGGCTCAGTTGTGTTTCTGATGGTTGGCATGACAGCATTTGGCCCGATGAGCAGCAGGAATCCCCCAAGGCCACCCCACATAGGGGCGAGTCCATTTGGTTGGGAATGGGTTCAGGATGGACAACCCTCCCACACTTAGTCATGGGGCCATTCGTTCAGTCAGTGGCATCACATCAGCTGCAATGCCCAAATTGTCAACATGGGACTTCAAACCCTCATTGATGATGTCTGATGCTATAGCCTGCCCATCGAGGATGATCCCTGATGACTTTGGTAGAGAGGTGATCTGTTTGATTGGCATGTTAATCAAATTGAAACTGTCAAGCATTCTGGCCAATAACTCAGTCTTCATGACTTTCTGGCCATTTGAGATCCAAACATTGGGCAGATTGCCACTCAAATTAGTTTCAATTGATTTCAATTTGACAATCTTGGCACAGATTTTGCTGATTCCCCATAGCAGTTCTGCCGAGGTGAGTGTGGGTACTGGGAGTGGAATCCGAAGTGGAAGAGCTGTTACCCAGTGCTCATCTACTATGTGAGCGAGATCACCCTGAGTAACAATGGATACGCAATCCTCTTCAGTGCCTTCTTGTATGGAAACAGAAAAATGGCCCGATCAACAGCCAAGGGGACATTCCCTGGGACTTACACCCTCCAAGTGCAAGTTCAACTGGAGTTTGGTGACATTTCTCAGCAACGTGGTATTCTGGAATGGATTGGGGGTTTGTTGAGATAAGCTCTGAGCAGTGCGGGCATTGAAGGCTCCCACGGATCAGATGGGGGTGCAAAGTTTTCTGGGTACCTTGAACTTCCTTCATCAATTTGTGAAGAATCTTTCCCAAACGGCCTTACCATTCACGTGTTTGACCCAGGACGTTCCATTCATATGGGGAAAGGAGGAAGAGCAGGCGTTTGAGTTACTAAAGGGTAAGTTACTTACTGCCCCAGTGCTGGCCCATCTGGATCTGAGGAAACCTTCCATGGTTGAGACTGATGCCTCGAATTATGCTGTGGGGGCAGTATTGCTTCAGGAGGGGAGGATGGGTTGGAGCATCCCTTGTGCTACTACAGCTGTAAGCTGCTCCTTGCAGAAATGAACTACCCAATTTATGATAAAGAACTGTTGGTGGTGATGACAGCCTTGCATAAATGGCAACATCACCTCCTCTATTCCTGGTATCCTTTTGTGATTCAAATGGACCACAAAGCCTTAGAGTACTATCACCAACCCCAAAAGATGAACCAGCGACAAGCCAGATGGCATGTGGAGCTGGTCCACTATGATATCTGGGTGGAGTACCACCCTGGAGCTTTGAATGTTCTGGCAGATTGGTTGAGCTGAGATGGAGCTTTTGTGTATGAGAAGGGGGAATTGGAGGAGTTCAACACCACGATGATGCTCTGTCCAGATCTTTTTGTGATGGTCAAAGATGGGGGGTGTGAATTGGGGGAGGAAGTTCGCTGGAAGAAGAGGATCACGGAGTTTGCACAAAGGCTGAAATCTGAGATGACGGAGGGTCAGCTGCACCGGTACCACGCGGATTTCATGAAGAGGGTTGGGGTGTTATACCACAAGTCGCGTGTATGGGTACCCAACCCATCATTACAGTGAAAGGTAATATGGGCTTCCCATGACCATCCGTTGGCAGGTCACCTGGGGTGGGGAAGATGATGGAGTTGGTACAGTGGGAGTATTCATGGCCGGGCCTTTGTAAGGATGTCCAGAATTACATGTGGGAGTGTCTGGTATGCGCGAATTCAAAGCCATCAAGAAAATGCCATCAGGTAAGTTGAATCTGTTGCCAATACTGCAGACCCCTTGGAGTTTGATCAGAATCAATTTCATAGTAGGACTTCTGAAGGTGCAGGGGAAGGACGCGATTATGGTGGTCGTGGATAGACTTAACAAATATGCTGAATTATTCCCATGCACTGGAAGTTTTTCAGCGAAGGATGTGGCAAGGGTTTCATTGATGAGGTGTTTTCCTGTCATGGCTTACCTGAGGAGATTGTTTTGCATTGTGGCCCACAATTCATCTCAAAATTCTGGTCAAGTCTATTGGAAAGTTTGGAAATCAGACTGGGTTGGTCCTCAGCTACCATCCGCAATCTGATGGTCAAACAGAGAGGGTGAACCAGATACTTGAACAGTATCTGTGGTGTTACATGTCTGATCGACAGGATGACTGGGTATCATGGGTCCAGATGGCCCAGTTTGCATACAAAAACCACTCTCAATCCTTGTTGGGGATGTCGCCATTTTTCATGAATCATGGACTCAACCCAAAGTTGAACAGAGGATATTTGGGTGGCATATGTCAGGGGGCGGATAAAATGATTTGTACCATGTCAGAAATTAGGAAGATGCTATGGGGAACTTGGAGCAGGCAGTAGCTTGGCAGAAGCAGCAGGCCAATTGGTGAAGGGCGCCAGATCCGTCATTTGAGCCTGGGGACTAGGTTCTGGTATCAGCCAAGAACTATGCCATCCCTGTAAAGAGTCATAAGCTGGGTCCAAAATTTCTGGGCCCATACCAGATCATCAGAGCTATTAATCAGGTCGCCTTAGATTTGAGTTTACCAGCAGGTTCCAGAGCCCACCCAGTGATTCATGCTTCCCAGCTGCAGGCTTTTGGGGGTGAGGGGCCTGAGCGCCCCATTCCGCTGAATCCTAGAGAAGGGGAGATCCCAGAATATGAGGTGGAACAGATACTGGATGCCAAGTGGGTGAGAGGCCAACAGCAGTTGTTGGTGAAGTGGAAGGGCTATCTGGTAGAGGAGTCGACGTGGAAGACAATGGAGGACTGTGCGCGGTGCCCAGAGAAGGTCCAGGAATTCTGGTCTTCACAGGGGGGTGATGTAATGGATCAGGAGGCACCTGATCCGTGCATTGACTTGGATTGAATGGGAGTTGATCTGAATTTGGCCCTGGTTCAATGGGCATCAAATTTAGTAAGTTTGGAGCTGGGCGAAATCGCCATCCTGAATCTGAATCACCTCTGCAAAATGATGATGGGCTTATGTGGGGCGTGGATGGTGATCCGGTGGGATGGCAATTCTTCACTAATGATGTGGTGGTCAGGGTTCAGAGGAGTTTAACAAAATTAAAAGCTTATTTGATGTTTGCACTGTAGTATTTAAGGGAAGACGCTGCAGCCCTGGGGGCAGTTGTGTCTTCTACGAGGAATTTACAAATAAAGGATTTTGCTGAGCTTAAAATTTATTAAATTTATTTTAGTAATTAAGTCAGATCAGATCCAGGTCATGAGCTCCACCAGTGAGCTCAGTGTGGCGTTGGCATCATTCTCAGCCCTTTCCTGGTCCCAGACCCTGCTACTAATGTGCAGTGTGATGGGAACAATGGTCCAAGGATATGTGGCAACGACAAGACATGGTGGTTGGGTTTGGGGATAGGCATCTGCCGTCCTGTACCTAGTATGGTCAGCAACTTGGCTCTTACTGCCCAATTTGTTCATTGCATATTGGCGCGAACCCGCCCATTATACTCACCACAGATGGAAACAAATGAGGCTCTTTTAGGCATGGATGAGGCAATAATTGTTTACCTTGTAAGCAATGATGTAATTTAAATTAATTTTTGCCATGATGAGTTGAAGGTGTTTTTTATAAAGATGGCAATGCCACCAAGAATTTGTATGAAAAATGGCCTCCTTTTATACCTTTAGGGGTTTAAAATAATTTGAGTTCCACCAGTGACAAAATTACTAGCCAAACCAATTATGCCAGCTGAGGTTTAGTAGTGAATATTAAAAAATCCATTAATTAACTAATTTCAAGAGCAGCTCAAATCCACAATGTAAGGTGCATTGTAGGAGCACCATTGCCTGAACCCAAAATGAAAAGCATATTACTAAATTTAGTAATCAGCTAATTTTAAGAAAGAGCACAATAAGCCAAGACCCAGAAGTGGGACGTAGCACAAAGGCACCTGAATATCCAGGTTCAGGGGCAACCACCATGAGATGAAGTTTTCACATATAGAGTTAGCTCAAATAAGTGAAGAGACTAAGGCAGCTGTCTGACGCCATCTGACTAGATTATCTTGAAAAATTTCTTTATTGACCCAAAAATCCTGAATACTTTTTAATATCCCATTATTTCATATCTTAAATTTCTCCTCTGAAGTATAAAATACTTTGTTAATGTCTTAATAAAAAAGCCTTTCTAAATAATCTTAATTTTCTTTATGTTTAAAGTTGTGTTGTATCAAGTTACTAATTGCCAGTAACTATTCTGGGATTGACCAATCTATAGTAATAACCAATAACCAGTCTGGGATTATCCTGTTTTGAAGAAGACACTCTGTTGATGCTACCTTAGACTGATAACACCAAAAAGAGTTTGGAAAGGTTCCCATTGGGTCATGAAGGCCAACGTATATCAAGCATGTCTGAGAGTTTCAAAAAGTTTGCCAAGGACAAGAACAGTGTAACCAAGCAGTTGATGTACCAAAGGGTAGCATCTGAGAAGGGTTTGCTTTGTGAAATCAATTGTGATGTTATCTAAGGTTGTCTGTTGCCTAGTCTTCACAGAGTAGACCCCATTAGCAGCAAGTCAGCCTCAAAATAAAAAAAGCAAATTTGGCATACTGACTGATAGCAACAAGGTTAATTTCATGTTACTGTTATTTAGCAGCATACTCTTTCAGTATAAAGGTAACTGGTTGGATGATGGAATGGTTGTAGGTTCTAGGGTGTCATCCCTGGCAGAATCACACTTTGTCAAAAGAGCTCAGGAATCCTAGAATATTATATATGAAGGTTAAGAAACACCTCAGATCTTAGGATTATCAATAATACTGGTCATTTATGAAAAGTGTTCACAATTGGGTATTTGTCCCATATTATCTGAATTAGCATGGCAAGGATAAAACTCCATAAACAAGAAGAGAAATGAGGTCAAATATCATTTTATAATTTATTTAAATTTGTGAATAGGCTTTTATACTTAATCAATAAAAAATTTTCAAAAGCGAAAGGGAATTTTTGGGATTTTAAAGGAAAGCAGATGAAAATAAATAAATGGGCAATAGAGATAAGATAAGGGAGGGAACATCTGCTAATGGATTAGTCAGCTTGCAGTTTCACAACAGCTGTACACCCTGTCATTAAGGATGACTTAACAGTGGGAACCAACGCCAAAGATAATGCTGGGCGACAGGAGGCCCAGAAGGTGAAACTTCAGGCTCTTCCTGACCTGAAACACACCTTAGACCAACTCTGGGTGCAAGTAAAACATGCCCAGGTTGGTACTAATGGGGTGAAAAACGCCCAGCCCCTTATCACAGCCCAGGCACTGAAACAAACGATCTATGTAACATACAAAGATGGTTCAATTCAGTTAATTGGAGAACAAGGGTTTAATTTCGTTTGAGTTATGAAATCATGAGCTCAGGTAAAATACAGATTCAATCAATCACTTGAGTGAAGGCACTTTTGGTGTGTTTTACAAAAACGGATGGAAGCGTTTTTTTATTGGAATGTCAAGGCCTGGGCACACTTCCGCAAAACCTGAATTTCCCTGGCCCACTTAAAATATGTTTTTTGTGACCAACATTCCTCGTTGGTTGACTTTCACAAATAAATTTACCCGTTATTTTACGTTTTACTTATGGTTCCTTGGGTGAACTTGGGGGTGGACCTCTTTGAGGAGGTCTCCAACTATGTTGGCCACTACATCCTATCACAATTTACCAAAATATCAGGTGCTCCCTTGGGCCGCTCAGGTCCCCTCCAGATCAAGGCAACCAAGCCTACTGGCACCGAGTTACACTTGATTATGGACTCCCCTCTGGGGTTCACTCAAGCTGTGCTGTTTCTCCCTTACCTGGTACTGTATATCGCGCTCTACACCCTTGCCTTGGGTCCCTTTTGCACAGGCACCATTTGTGGTGCCTTGTTTTCCATTCTCCTAATGGATAGTTCCCTAGCAGTGTGGGTTTGCATCTCACATCACCTTTCTGGGAACAAGAGAGTTACAGAAACTCTCTTAACATTAGTTGACCAACCTTTTTATTATATGTGCATGAGAATTATTCGTGTGGGACTTTCATTGTTAGTAAGCTGGGTGCGCTAGCCGTTTGTCACTGCCACTATAATGCTCACCACAGTTTTCTCATTTGGTTTTGTTTTGGTGCGTCTCGCCATTATTCTTATAACTACCAATTGGGAAGTGCCCATCCTTCCTGCTCGTAACTGGTGATCTCAGACTTTTTGTGAACCTGTTGTCACGATTCCCCACCTTTCTTCCAAGATTTACTCAGATATTCAACAGGACTTGGATTCCCTGGAGCCAAATCCCTCTTTAGGGAATAATAATTTGTCTGGTTCACGTCCGCTTTTTTGGGGAGTGAATCTAATGTACCAGTTGTCTCCAGAAGCAGCTAATTGGTTTTTTGCGGTATTCTGAACCCAACTGCTCTTGTGGCGAACTGTGGAGGGCTTGGAGCGGGTCTTTGAGAAGAGTCGTCCTGATGGAGCATCCCTCCATTCCTTCTATGAGTTCTTTTCGCTGTGACAAGCAGGTCATCCAATGAAAGCATATTTAAATGAATTCTGCAACAAAGCCCAGGCTTTGCCATTAAAAGACGAGGCTAAAACGTCATTTCTCCATTTAACCTTGGACATATCAATGAGAAACTCCCCAATTTGGCAGTCACCCCCTTCTGAATTTAATCATCTTGTAAAAACCCTTTGGGGTAGTAACCCCGCTTAACCTGGAAGGGGCCAAGTAATTTAGCGTCATCAGATTGAACCCTATAAATATAGAAGCTGAAAAGTCATGCGCGTCTCTTAAAATTCAGGAATCTTATCCTTCCAATCCTTCAAGTTCTTCTAAATTTGAAGCTGAACAGGGTCTAGCCCCAAGAATGAATTAAAGGTTTTAGACGATTCCACCACAATGATGTCACTTGTGGTCACCCCTATAAATACCGCGTCCCTGACTAGTGATAATTCCTTGAATCGTGAGGTGCTTCCCACTGATTTCCTCCCCATCTCAGCAGAAATCAAGAGCATAGGAGGGTCCAGACCCAAATTTAACCAAAAATGGTGCCCCATTAACGTTTTTTCTTCCCAAGACGTTTCCAGGGTGCATGCCAATGCATCAGTTCTGGGCTTGGGGGTGATGGCCCTGGATAAATAATGCACACCAAACCATCGAGAGAGGTGTGGGTTTGCTGGAGCCTGAAAACGCGTTTTATAACGTAAGCAATTTATCCCAAAACAAGCCGTTTATATGCTCATATGGCCTGGATGAGGACCCTATTCTGGTATATCAGATTACCCCTGAGAACCCTCAATTGACCACTACTATGATCAGGAGCTCTCAGGAAGTGGAAAAGGAACTGCATTATATATATAAAGATGTATATGCACCTGCAGAAGTTGTGGTGGGATATGTGGCCTCAGTAGTAGGAGTGGCTCACTATCCCTCCACCTTCTATTATTCCAAAACATACCCTGAAGGCTTGTTCAAGCCAGAGGAAGAATTTTCAGATGAGATGGTGGCGTTTTCTGCTTTAAATAAATCCCATTCTGGATATTTCTTGTTGACTGCTACCCTTACATCCTCTTATGGAAAGTTCAGCACAACTATTTTGGTGGATACTGGTGCCTCTAATAACTTCATTGACCAAGACCTTGCTGAATACCTTGAATTGAGTTACTCACCAGGTGGTATGGTTAGAGGCGGGGCTTCTCATGGTATCCTCACACTGAACGTCATGGGGTTAGTTGACTTCCAGGTGGGCTCCTATCTTTTGTCTGACCAGTTTTAAGCTATCAGAAAACTCTTGTTCCCCATTATTTTGGGTGTAGAGTGGTGGCGGAAGTTTGACGTCAGGATTAATTTGAAAGAAAACAATCTATCCTTGTCTTTTACAAATGGTCACCAGTTGATTGTTCCTTTGTAAGAGGATACCGCCCAGGGCAAATTACCCCATTGGCCCAATGTTCCCACTCCTTATCTTGCCCCTTTGCTGAAGCCCTCCATGGGACTTTCCTTACCTTCCTGTTTGGAGGAGTTGGAATCTTCTTTTGGTGCATCTTCAGCTAGTACACTACCAGGTCATTACGAGTTTGATTGTTAGTTTAAACTCAATGTGGATCTGGTGCATATTTCTTCCCCCATTTACCCATTTACTGTCTGGGAGGAAGAGGCTTTAGATGTGTGGATGAAGGAGAAGTTGGCCAAAGGTGCCATCTTCCAGCGTACCTCCCCTGTTTGCTCCCCACTTCTCTTTGTGGAGAAGGCCAAAAAACTTTACGCCCTTGTGTCAATTATGGAAATTTAAACAATGTGACTGTACCCAACCTTCATCCCATCCCTTTAGATTCCCAGATTGCGCATTATGTAGAAAAGGCAAAAGTTTTCTCCAAGTTGGATAGCCTCAATGCATTCAATCAAATCCGGATAAAGAAGGGCCAGGAGTGGTTAACCGCATTCCGCACCAGAAATTTTTTTCCAGTTCCAGGTCATGCCTTTTGGGCTTAAGAATGCCCCTGCCATCTTTCAACGACGCATTGATGCTGCGTTGGGGGACTTGTTGGAAAATGCGCGGTTGCCTACATGGATGATATCCTGGTGTTTTCCCCTGATCAGGAGTCACATGCAGTACACCTTCAACAAGTGGTGGAGAGATTGAGGGCCACTCGCCTTACGCTCAAGGTTAGTAAATGTGAATTCTTTAAGTCCCAGGTTACTTTTCTGGGCAACGTTGTTTTTGACCAGGGACACATGATATCTCCATACAAGGATAAGGCGATTTGTGAGTGGCCTACCCCCACCTCAGTCAAGGAATTGAGGAACTTTTTAGGGACATGTATGTTCCTCAAGAAGTTCACGCCCAATCTCTCCAAGGTGGCAGCACCCTTATATAAGGCCAGTGGTGCCAAGGTGCTTCAGTGATCCCCCGTTTTGGAGGATGCTTTCCAAGTGGTGAAATGCACCCTGTTATCCACATCCATCCTTCGCCATGTCGACCCTGCAAAGGAGTTCATTGTATCTTCTGATGCTTCCAACTTTTTCATTGCAGCTGCCTTGTTACAGGTGGGTGAAGATGGGACTGAGCATCCGGTGGGATATATTATAGAAAAATGTCTCAGCATGAGTTGAACTACGCCATATATGACAAGGAGCTATTAGCAGTGGTGGATGCGTTGATTTATTGGCGTCACCACTTACATGGCTCCTCCCAACCATTCCATGTACACACAGACCACCAGCCTTTTTTGTACTACCGCGCTCCTCACGTCTTAACTCCACGCCAGATTCGTTGGCATGAGACCCTTGCCCAATTTTCATTTTCCTATGAGTTCACCTTGAGCAAGGATAATGGTTTGGCGGATGCTTTAAGCTGCAACCCTGCTTTGGCTCCCCATCCAAAGGAGGTAGAAATTTACAACACCCGGTTGATGATTCCGCCAAGTATGGTTCTACCTCAACTTTTTGATTCCATGGTCCACACGCCAGCCTCGCACCTCTGGAAAATACAGCAGAATATAGTATGTTCAGAAAGGTAGTTCTTTCTCAGACGTTATCAGCTGAATATACTGTTGTCCTCGCTAAGAGCACCTTGAATCAGGAGGACTTATCCAGGGGTTATCATGAAAAGTATGAGATGGTGTGGTTTCAGGGGCGCCTATGGGTTTCTGCTGGACCACTGTACCTGGAAATCATCCGGGACCATCATGATGGAATCACTGTTGGTCATCCTGAGAAAGCAAAGACCTTGGAGTTGATATGACGCACTTACAATTGGAAGGGCTTGCCTGCTCAGGTGGGGCGGTACTGTAAAGAGTGCCTGATCTGCAATCAAATGAAACCCAATCAGCAACCTTTAGCAGGTTTGTTAGTACCAGTCCAAAAGGCTGAAGGACCCTGGACTTCCCTATCAGTGGATTTCATTGTGGAGTTACCAGTTTCAGATGGGTATGATGCAATAATGGTGGTGGTGGACCGCTTTACAAAGTTCGCCCACTTTATTCCTTGCAGAACGACCATAACCACTGCTGAAATGGCCAGGCTCTTCGTCACCCATGTATTTGCGCTTCATGGGGTTCCTCAAGAAATCATTAGTTATTAGAGACCCCAGTTTACCTCCGTCTTTTGGGAAGAGTTTTGTAAAACTCTTCAGATTTTCCCCTGCCATTCAACTGCCTATCACCCCCAATCAGATGGGCAGACTGAGCGAGTTAACCAGTGCTTGGAAAATTCTGCGTTGCCACACCACCACAGATTATTCAGATTGGGTTCCTCATCTTCCCATGGACCAGTTTAGCTACAACAACACTTTGCATTTTCCAATCAGTTGTTCACCCTTTTTTGCCAACCATGGCTTTAACACTGCTTTTAACATGGAGCTCAGTTGTGTTTCCAAAGTGGAAGCGGTGGTGGACTTTGATAAGACCATCAAGAAGGTCCACCAGGGGGTGTCCACAAGTTTGGAGGCGGCTATGCTAGTTTATAAGGATAATGCTGATGGAAAGTGTTGAGTGGGTCCAGCGTACAAGGAAGGGGATCTCATGATGCTTGATGCTCGCAACATTCCTATCAAGCAGCCATGCAAAAAGCTGGGTCCAAAGAGGATTGTCCCTTACCGTGTAGTTAGAAAGGTGGGTCATGCCTCATACCATTTGGATCTTCCCTCCACATTCCAGATCTTCTCCATCTTTCATTAAAGCAAATTGACATTGTTTGAGGGCCCCCACCTGCGACTCCCAAGACATATCTTGTGGATGGGGCACCAGAATGGGAAGTGGAGGAAATAGTAGCCTCCTGCCAGGTTAAGTGACATCTAGAGTACCTGGTATCCTGGAAGGGGTTTGATGTGGCTGAGAAAAGTTGGGTGCTGGCATGGGACTGGGTACATGCCCAAGACCCAATTGAATCATTCCATAATCATTTTCCTGAGGCTGCAGGATCTAAGCCCAAGCCAGCCATTGCTACTATGAAGTTGCCACCCGCACATAAGAACTTCTCCTTAGTGAATGCCCCTGGAGGGGGTGGAGCCCAAGAAGGAGGAGAGGGTAATGTCATGGTTAGATGACTTAACAGTGGTAACCAACGCCAAAGATAAGGCTGGGTGACAGGAGGCCTAGAAGGGGAAACTTCAGGTTCTTCCTGACCTGAAACACACCTTAGATCAACGCTGGGTGCAAGCAAAACATGCCCAGGTTGGTACTAATGGGGTGCAAAATGTACAGCCCTTTATCTCAGCCCAGGCACTGAAATGAATAATCTATGTAACATAAAAAGATGGTTCAATTTGGTTAATTTAAAGAATGAGGGTTCAAATCCCATTTGAGTTATGAAATCATGAGCTCAGGTAAAATACAGCTTCAATCAGTCACTTGAGTGAAGGCACTTTTGATTTATTTTAAAAAACAGATGGAAGCGTTTTTATTGGAACGTCAAGGCTTGGGCACACTTCCGCAGAACCCTAATTACCCTGACCCGCTTTAAATATGTTTTTTGTGACCAACATTCCTTGTTGGTTGACATTCTCAAATAAATTTACCTGTTATTTTACGTTTTACTTATGGTTCCTTGGGTGAACTTGGGGGTGGACCTCTTTGAGGAGGTCTCCAACTATGTTGGCCACTACATCCTATCACAATTTACCAAAATATCAGGTGCTCCCTTGGGCCGCTCAGGTCCCCTCCAGATCAAGGCAACCAAGCCTACTGGCACCGAGTTACACTTGATTATGGACTCCCCTCTGGGGTTCACTCAAGCTGTGCTGTTTCTCACTTACCTGGTAATGTATATCGTGCTCTACACCCTTGCATTGGGTCCCTTTTGCACAGGCACCATTTGTGGTGCCTTGTTTTCCATTCTCCTAATGGCTAGTTCCCTAGCAGTGTGGGTTTGCATCCCACATCACCTTGCTGGGAATGAGAGAGTTACAGACATTCTCTTAATACATCCTAAAAACTTGCCTCCACCTCCTTCCAAGGCAATTTTATTTACAAATAGAATAATAATACTATTTTATAACTTATATAAAACTTTTTAGCTTCTCTATGAATGATAAAATATAAACAAATTTTGGTGGTATATATAATTCATTAAACATTTACCAATATTAGGTTTTTTGTTTTGGTTCAGGAGGAGTTATGGAACAATAATACTTACATATATATTATGCTTTGTATGTAAAAAAGATTCCTTAAATCATCTTCAACTTTATGCTGCATAATATTAATTAATTTTAAAAATTTATACATCTCAGTTATAAGCCATTTACCTGCTGTTGCTCACAGTTTTAATTTAAGCCAATTTAATAAATACCTAAGTAATCTAAGTATCCTAGTCATTTTTTTAAAAAATGACAATACAATGATGATTTCATGGTAAGATAGTAAATAAAAATTACATAAATTTTCAATTCAATTTAGCCATAAAACATATATATATATACTCTTAAGCTTTTTACTATGAGGTAAAAGTCATAAATCTTTTTATAACACCTTTGGTTCTTTTCAACCTATAATTATCAAGTAAAGTAAACTCTTACACTAAGTACCCGCTATAATTAATAATGTTTGGCAAAAACACAAAAAATAATATAATTAATAATTTTAATATCAAATAATGACTATCTTTATCATGCTGGCCCCCTAATAAGTCAAGGTATATCTATAACAGATATCAGAATATAATGAAAAGCTGAAGAATTATTTGCTTTTGTCATGTTCTTTTTAAGTAAGGTATATAATCTAGTTCAGTAATTCTAGTGGGTAATTAATTATCTATCACATTTATATGATTACTAAAAGTTATGTTAAAATTAGTTCAGTAATCTTAAAATTACAAATAACAGTTATAGATCCTTTTGAAGATTTAGTTATATATATTTATATATAGACATTTGTTAAGAAACTATTGTTTATGTAGACAAATAATTAATTAATCAAAATCTTGATCTCATTTTGAAATAAACAGGGATAAGTGTATGTTAACTTTTAAGTTAATGAATACCTGGATAGAGCCTATTTATTCTTTTTCAGCCTCCCTCAGAGTATGGGTTCATGTCTAGATTAGTCATATTGGTATCACTATATGAGATTTTTACAATACTTTTCTTTGCTTATCATTACCAGGTAATGTCAAGGGAGTGTCTATAACTCTCCAGTTCTCAGCTTGGCGGTGCAAAAAGCACTGGACCAAAGCAAGGGAACTCATTATCAGAGTGAACATAAAGATGGCCCAGCAGAGGGAGCTGGAGATAAGTTGACATAGGTTAAGGAAAGTAGCACAGTAAAAGTAAGTATTGATTAAGCAATCAGCAAAACTTGGCTGTGCCCCAATGGGCAGTTCATAACCAAGTTTTGTACAGGGCTAGAGTGCATGGATGACCTAGTTTGGAAGGAACCTGGTAGGCCCAGCGGTGTACCTGAGGATGTAATAATTCTAAAAGAAATAAAATGGCTAACTTGTTGTGAGACCTCCTCAAAGAGGTCCATGTACAGGTTTGCTCAAGTCAACATATAGAAAAAGCGTAAAATGACTAGGGTGTTTATTTAAGGGAAGATGACTAACGAGAAGAGTTGGTCTTGAGAGAACATAATTAAGCCAACTTGGGGAGATCATGAATTTTCAAAAGTGTTACCAAGACTTGGTGCACCAATAGGCGCATGCTTCCATCTGAAAGGGTAACATACTTTGAAACAGACTTAACTTGAGTGATAGATTGAAGTTTAACCCAAAACAAGCTCACAATTTCATAAATAGAATGGGTTTCAAACCCTTGTTCACTGATTAACCATATTAAGACATCGTCATTTGTTACAAAGCTCATTTGTTTTAATGCAAGAGCCAAAACAAGGGGCTGGGCTTTAGACACCTTACTTGTACCAACCTGAGCATACCTAGCCTGTACTCAGCGTTAATCCAAGGTGTGCTTAAGGTCAGGATGGCCCTGCAATTTGACCCTTTAACCTCCTACCTCCCAGCCTTGTCCTTGCTGTTGGTGCCCTCAATAAGGTCATGAAACATGACAGGTAAAGTAGAGAACTTACCACTGGGTAAAATCATGAAGAGACCAGAATATTAGTTTAAACATAATGAATGGGTTTTTAGCGCCAGTATGTCAATATATAAATTAATTTTGGGAGTTAGCTATCATTGGGTGCAGTTGCAAAATATGCCCAGATAATGTAATAAAGGCAGCTGGGATAAATCAAGGAAATGAAGATCATTAAAATAGATATAAAATAGAATACTTGCCCTCATTATAAAATACAATTGATCTTTATACCTAATCATTTAGAATTAGTCAAAGATGAAAATAACTTTTGGTGCATCTTATAGGTGATTATATAAGGTTTAAAAAATGGTATCTAAGGGTAAACCCAGGGTGTGAATATCCCTAATATTAGCAGTTTCTGAATCTATGTGATACAATAATTATAATTATATTAATAAAAATTTGAGGTAATTTCTGTTGATAATGGATTGGTATAGAATTCTGTTAGCAGTTCTAACTGATAATTTACATAAGACAATACTTAAGAGAGTTGGAAGAGACCCTTTTGTTTAGGTTGTAGTTTTCTGTATATAGAATTGAGTAGTTCATATAAGAAATTAGGACCTTATCTCCCATGGTAAAATTATGAATACTTTTAAGTTAACCATTGTACTATACTTCAATTTAATTAGCTTGCTCTTGGGATGCAGCACGGGAAGTTGTTTGAAGTAATTCATTTGTATTTTAAGATATCTTTTGAAGAATAAGGTTGAGTTAATACTTGATTCCAAATAGGAGTTCATAAGGGGTACATTGAGTAATGGTGTGTATTTTGGTGCAATAGGCCATATAATTATTAGTAATTGTTAGGCCCATTTATTGGGGTTATCCATGTATCATTGCTTGATAGCACAAAACAAGGTTTGACTGAGTCTCTCAGTTATTCTGTTACACTAATGGTTGTAATAAGTGGTCATGTAATGCTTAATTTGGACATGATGAATTGGCTTAACAATTAGCTTGTTATTGAAATAGGACCCCTTGTCCTGTAATATACATGTGGGGATATATAAGTGAAGATACTTATTCATACAAAAATTGAGCTGTGGTTAGGAATCAGCTTTGGGTACAGACATGCCATTAGCCATCTGATGAAATACTCAGTGGTTACTAATATGTGTTTGCGCCATTACTGGTGATAGGGAATGACCTTACAAAATCAATTCACCATAATTCATATGGTGTATCAATGACTTTAGAATTAAGGATGTCAGGATTTTAACCAGATGGCTTTTTTTCCAAAGTTTCAAAATTAGGTTTTTAATTATTTGGGCATGGCAGTCAATTAATTACCAAGTAAAATAATACTAATATTTATAGTTACCAATTTCTGCTCCCCATTTGTTGGGTTGAGCTATTTTGAGAAGGTCCTCTGCGATAAGAGTATTGGGGCCAATCCTCAATATCAATTTATTTATATTTATTTGATTACCAGTAATTTATGCTGAGGATTTTGAAATGTCTATATTATTGAATTACTAGAGTTTACCAGTGCATTGAGGCTGAGGATAAACCAGAACTCATTGCTGTTGATATGTAATTCTTGGTGAGCAACCCTGGCAGCTTAATAAAGAGGTATTCCCATTTTGGATTAAGAAGGGGAAGAGGCCAATGGTTGTCCCCTATTGTAACCCTAGGCGATTTAGCCCATGTGGTAGATGAGAGGTGGGTGATAGCATATCCCTTAAAGGTCACATTGTTTCCCCCATGCTTACCACCTATGAGTTGGTACAGAGAATTTAGGGTTTGTGTGGGGAAGTGGTGGCAGCCAGGGGCCTCTTCCAGCAGGAAGTTGGCTGTGATTCTTCCGCTCAAAAAGTTGTCTCTGGTGGTTCAAGTTCCACTGATGTAGTTAAATTGGGTTCTAACAAGAGCAGATCAATTAAATCAGTTTTGGGCATGAGAATTCCCATCCACCATGGTCATTTGTTGCTAGTAATTGCAAGCCTGTCCCTGATAGATATGGATGCAAAAATTCCTTTCCAACTCAGTAAGGCCAGCCATATGTGGCCTGGACGTGGGTGCACCCAGTCGCTGCTGGACAAAGTGATGCTGATCTTCCAAGCGAAATTACATTGAGAATGAAAAGTTGGTAGAAAAGTTTAAGTGTGAGTCAGCTGGCCAGGATGGATCAATCTGGAGTCAGAATTCCTGGATGCCAATCTGGTGCAATCAAAATTGCAAAATTATTTCTAATGGTAAGTGCAATTGTTTGGGTCCCAATTTGTTTTGTGAGCTTATAAGGCAGTGGACCCTAACAAGTCCGTTGTAACTATCTTTTTACCTTTTCTACCATTTAGAAGATTAATAAAACTGATTCCCAAAAGGTCCCAATATTTTTTTATCTTGCAGAGTTTAGCGTTCTGCCAGGCCTTTGGTAACTATGATAGCTAATATTAAAAATCTTTGACTGTTACTCATTTCTGCTTATCTAATATTTCATCCATCGATATGGATGGCTGTACCTGAGGTAGCCTGGCTAGGGTTCTAGTCTTAACTCACCTGGAGTCCCATGCTGGTCTTATTATTATCAGCACATTCAATGACATAATGCAGCAACCTAAATTCTCATCCTTTTCCATCCTGCCCTATGGTTGTGGTGCTACATTTATTTATTGATTTAACACAAAAGTTTCACCCTTTTTTCAGGGTGGTGTATGCTAAGAGGCTGAAAATTTTCATAGGATCATTTTTTATTTTGAGGGTTTGAACATCTTTTTAGGCCTAAGCACTAATAGGGTCTACCTCAGGTCGTGTTAATGTGGACCCATTGTTTTCCCTTTTCCTTGAGGGGTAGGGAGGAATGGGTTGCAAGTGTGGGACTGTTGTTTATTCATTTGGTTTTTGATCTGCCCCTCATCCTGCTGTCATGTGTCCCAATGCTTGTAATTCTTGAAGTTGATGCTGCCACTTTGAGGGATGCAGGTGTACATTAATCCTCTGGTGCCTGTGACGGTTGAGGTTAATCTCAACATCACATTGCCCTAATCTTTGATAAGACAGGACAGGCTGGTGTGGTAGATGGAGGGAGTGAGAAATCATTAGTATTGGCTAGACCCAAGGTTGAGACTAAGACTGGGGAAGGTCGACAGTTAGATGTTTCATCAAGCCTGGGGTCAAATTAAATGGTTTTGAAGTGGGTGGTTTCTAGGTTAAAGGTGGATTCGAATCAGAATTGAAACAATTTTTTGGGTATGGTGGTTCAGTCACTACGGAATTCAATCTGGCCTAAAACAATTGGGGTTTGCTTATGGAATGTTTTAAAGGACATAACGTCAGGCATGGCAAATGAGCTTGATCTATGCTTGTGGCAGAGAGCTATAATAGATAGGACTTGAGAATGGGAGGTTCTCTAGTTCCATTTTCTATCAACTTTCCTAAATATATCAAATAAAGCCGTTCCTAAGCCTTATCTATTTTTATTATTGTCTTCCGAGGTTTATATCGATTATTTAGTCTATCAGCGGCCATGTTTGGCCTATACAAACAGGAGTTGGACTTTGAGAGCGAGATTGGGAAGGCTATCGCCTCCTTATACACCTTGTCTTGGAGTCAGGGCATGTTGCTGGGGGGTAAGCATACTCGCAACTGTCCTCCAAGGGGTGTTTATCCATGGCTCCTGCAGCACAAGCACTAGGAGAATGGTCTCAGGGAACTTATCTGCCCTTTGGTCATTGACTTGGGCCCTGCTTCCCAATTCATTCGTGGCTCACTGGAAGGGCCAGTGCGTTACATTAAACAGAACTCATTTACTTTCTCATCGTTGTGGTGGCAAGCAAAAGAGGAGCCAAAAGCAGTTGTGTTCCCTGTGTGGTATCACCATACCGCAACGCTTCTAATGGTGATATTCTCCACAGTGTTTTTGCTTTATGAGGTATAATGGGTGCTTGATTGTGTGTCCCGGTGTGGTGGGAAAGTGGTAGGACCAGTGAAGACTGGAGGGAAGATTCCATCAATGCTAAGCTCAGAGGAGTTGGAGCTGATCCATCAGACATTTAGTTGGGTACAGTTCCAAGGGCGGTTGACAAAGGCTTCAGGGGGTGAGGATTTGTTTGCTTTACAGTTGAAGCAAGCTTTGGTGACCTTGCCCATGAAGCTTTCAAAGTGGGTACATGAACTTTTGGAGAAGCAGGCGGGGCTGCCTGACTCAGCAGAGGAATGTTTGACTTTATTGACCGAGCAGCATGTCCAGATGAGTCACAAGATTCATCTTGGTCAGCTTTACTGCAGTGCATTCAGGGGAGGAAGTCTGTAGAGGAATATGGTCGGATTTTCCAGGCACTGACTAAAGCAGCCAAGGCATCAGAGTCCCAGCTTCCTCACACGTTCCGTCAGAATTTGAAGGCTGATTTGTTATTGGCGATGGCAGCAGTGCGGCCTGCAGCTAAGTTGGAGGAAGAGGTGGCCTTTGCCTTGCAAGTGGAGCGGCAGGTGGCCTTGTCCCAGGCTCGACAGGAGATGATGCGGTTCCTAAGTTGTTTCCATGGGAAGGAGGAAATAAGAAGAGCAAGTTTGGAGCCTGTGTTTAGTCAAAAGGGGTTCAGGTATTTGGAGGAGGAAGGAAGGGGTCAGGGGAAGGCTTGGGAGTGCGGCAAATTGCTGGGGCAGCAATGGTTGAGGCCCCCGCTCAAGTACCTGAGGCCCTTAAGAAGAAGAAGAATGCTCCTTATAAACTTCTGTAAGAAGCCAGTGTCCAAGAATAAATCGCTTTATTCGCTTTATTCTTATTTATTTCTACCCGTAGAAGTGTGGGAAGGTTCTAGAAAGAAGGAGTGTGGAAAGGTCCTGGCCTTGTTGGACACTGGGGCTGATAAGAATTATGTGGATGAGGAGTGGGCAAAAAAATGTGGATTGCCGTTGCAGGAGGATGGATTTGTGTTGTTGGCGGATGCCACCAAGAGGACTGCGGTCTGGAAGGTGCAGGCCAAGATCCTGTTGAGACAAGGCTCAGATGAGTTTAAAGAAGAATTTCATGCTGTGGCTCATTTGCCTCACCCAAAGGTACTAGGGATGAGGTGGTAGCATCAATTCCATCCGAAATTTGATATGATGAAGGGGAAAGTGCCCTCGTCGCCTGAAGGCTTAGATGTGTGGGAGTGGGAGTTCCAGTCCCAGGGGTCATCAGTGTAATGAATGGGGGGAATATCTTCAATCTCAAGATTGGAGGCTTTGCCAGAGGAGTACCAGGAGTTTGCATCAGTGTTTGAACCCAAGGGTGAGGCACCCTTCCCATCTACAGGGGACTTTGCATTTGCTTTATGATTCAAAGAGGGCTCTGAGTTGCCAAGGGGATGTCCAGTTTATCCATTGAATCCTCATGCTCGGGAGGCTCTTGATGAATATGTCCATAAGATGCTAGGTTTGGGTTTGATTGTGCCATCCAAATCGTCTGTAGTTTCACCGGTGTTGCTGGTGCCAAAGGCGAGTGGGGAGCTACGTCCTTGTGTAGATTTCCGGCGCCTCAATGCGGTGACAGATCATGACCCTTATCCAATGCCACTCCTGGAAGACATTCTACCTATGATCTCAGGGTGTGTGGTGTTCACTAAATTGGATCTGGTTGATGCGTTCAATCAGATTTCAGTGCGGCCAGAGCACCAGAAGTATACCGCATTCAAGTGTCACTTGGGGAATTTTGAGTATCGGGTTATGCCATTTGGGCTGCGTAATGCCCCCGCAGTTTTCTAATGCATGATTGATTGTGTGTTGGGGGATTTGGTGGGTAGGTGTTGCGTTACCTATATGGATGATATTCTGATATTTTCCAGGTCGATGTAAGATCACATAAGGGATGTAAGGAGTAATCTGGAGGTGGTAAGCCAGGCGGGCCTGAAGTTGAAGCCATCCAAGTGTGAGTTTAATAAGGACTCGGTGTCTTTCCTGGGAAATGTGGTTTTCCAGGGGGGTTAGCGATATGTCCTGATAAACTGCGAGCAGTGAAGGAATGTAAGGCCCCCAGGAATTGGACTGAAGTGCGGAGTTTTTTGGGAGTAGTAAACTTTGTAAGGAGGTCTCCAAGAATTTAGCTGAGTGGGCCGTGACACTGACAAGGTTGACTGGGAATGTACCTTTCGTTTGGGGTGAGACTGAGGAAAGGGCTTTCCAGCGGGTGAAGACCAGTCTGTTGACAGCCCCAGTTCTGGACCATCCTGACCCCAACAGACTTTTTGTAGTAGAGACAGATGCGTCAAACTTTGCACTTGGAGCGGTGCTATTGCAGGAGGGTAAAGATGGGGTTGAGCACCCTGTCTGAAACTTCAGCAGGAAGATGGCGCCTGCTGAGACAAATTACCCAGTCTATGACAAGGAACTTTTGGCAATAGTGGCGACACTAGGAGAGTGGCAACACCACCTGTTGTATGCCAGGCATCCAGTTGTGATCCGGACTGATCATTGAGCCTTAGAATATTATAAGTCCCCACATCTGATGAATCAGAGACAGGCCCAGTGGCACTTAAATTTTGTTCAGTATGATTTAAAGATCAATTATAAGCCAGTAAAACAGATTATCTTGCCAGATTTGCTGAGTTGTGATTCAGGGTTGGTATTCTCTGAGGAGGAGTTGAGGAAGTTTAACACCGCTACAATGTTGCCATTAAGTTTGTTTGCACTGATCCAAAGTTGGAGAGAATGAATCTCAGGAAGCATTCGGACTTCCCAGCAGAGGAGTGAGTTTGGCCAGCGGATCTTGGATGAGACAAGAGAAGGGAGGCGATCAAGAAACATGTGGGATTCTCAGTCCAGGGAGGTCTTATCCGGCATGAAGGAAGGATATGGGTTGCAGTGATGAGTTTGCAACAGGAGGTATTAGCAGATAACCATGATCATCCTTTGGCTGGACATCCAGGCAGGGAGAAGACACTGGATTTAGTTCGTCGCCAGTATTCATGGAGGAGAATGGGTGCTGCAGTACAGAAGTATGTGGAGCGATGTGTGGTGTGTGCCAGGTCAAAGTCTCGCCGTATGGCGCCAGGAGGTAAATTGAAGCCTCTTCAGATTCCATCTAGGCCATGAGCCTCTGTGAGTTTGGATTTTATCACAGGGTTGCCCAAGTCCCAGGAGATGGACGCCCTTATGGTTGTTGTGGATCTCCTGATGAAGTATGCAGAGTTTTTCCCATTTCAGTCAACCATCTCTGCAAAGGTAGCAGGTCAGATCTTTGTGAATGAGGTCTTTTCCCGACATGTGGTACCAGAGGAGATTATTTCAGACCAAGGTCCACAGTTCACATCTCGGTTCTGGTTACATTTGTTAGGAAACTTGAAGATAAAGGCCTCACGTTCATCAGCTTACCATCCACAATCAGATGGCCAAACTGGGAGGGTAAATCAAATATTGGAACAGTATTTGAGGTGCTATGTCTCAGGGCGGCAGGATGATTGGGTGAATTGGGTGAAGTTGGCGCAATTTGCATATAACAACCACAAGCATTCTTCCACTGAGATGACCCCATTTTTTGCAAACCATGGTCAGCACCCAGAGGGTATCAGCCCTCAGGATCAGGGTCAGAATCCAGCAGCAGATGAGCTGTCACGTGAGACTCAATATACTTTGAGGCTCTTGAGAAGGAATCTAGAGGCATCAGTTGCATCTCAGAAGAGAAAATCAGATAGGCATCGGTCAGAGGGGAGCATTTTCAAGAAGGGCGATTGAGTCTTAGTAAATACTTAAAACTATGCCATACCTGTGAGGAGCCAGAAGTTGGGGCCTGTGGCGTTGGGCCCATACCAAATAGTGAGGGCGGTGAATGAGGTAACGTTTGAGCTGAAGCTGCCAGAAGGGTCACGGGCTCATCCAGTGTTGCATGTGTCACAGCTCAAACCATTCTTGGGGCAGCCACCTGAGAAGGCCTCCCCTCTGTTTCCAGCTGAAGGGAGGGCTGAGGAGTATGAGGTGGAGGAGATCCTGGATACAAAGGTGGTGCGAGGCTGTAGTTCATTTTTGGTCTAGTGGAAAGGTCATCCAGTTGAGGAGGCCACATGGCAGACGTTCAGAGATTGCGCCTGGCGTCCTGGGAAGATCTGAGAGTTCTTCTTATCTAGGGGTGATGTGACGGTTGAGGTTTATCCTCAACATCACATTGCCCTGATCTTTGATAAGACAGGACAGGCTGGTGTGGTAGATGGAGGGAGTGAGAAATCATTAGTATTGTCTAGACCCAAGGTTGAGACTAAGACTGGGGAAGGTCGACGGTTAGATGTTTCATCAAGCCTGGGGTCAAATTAAATGGTTTTGAAGTGGGTGGTTTCTAGGTTAAAGGTGGATTCGAATCAGAATTGGAACGATTCTTGGGTATGGTGGTTCAGCCACTATAGAATTCAATTTAGCCTAAAACAATTGGGGTTTGCTTATGACATGATTCAAAAAACATAAAGTCAGGAATGGCGAATATGCTTGATCTATGCTTGCAGCAGAGAGCTATAAGAGATAGGACTTGAGAATGGGAGGTTCTCTAGTTCCGTTTTCTATCAACTTGCCTAAATATATCAAATAAAGCCGTTCCTAAGCCTAATCTATTTTTATTATTGTCTTCCGAGGTTTATATCGATTATTTAGTCTATCAGCGGCCATGTTTGGCCTATACAAACAGGAGTTAGACTTTGAGAGCGAGATTGAGAAGGCTATCGCCTCCCTATACACCTTGTCTTGGAGTCAGGGCATGTTGCTGGGGGTAAGCATACTCGCAACTGTCCTCCAAGGTGTGTTTATCCGTGGTCCTGTAGCACACGCACTAGGAGAATGGTCTTAGAGACCTTGTCTGCCCTTTGGTCATTGACTTGTGACCTGCTTCCCAATTCATTCGTGGCTCACTGGAAGGAGCCAGTGCGTTACAGTGCCCCAGACGTCCATGGCAAAAGTAGAAGAGTTAGGGTATGTTTAGTTATAGAGGGCTCAGCTTATGTGCCAGGGAAACGTCAGATAAAGTTGACTAGCCTTCCAGTTGGGAACAGAAGCACCCAAAAGGTGAGCAAGAATGTCAGGGGCATTGTCACTCAAATGACATCTCTGTGTTTGGTAAGAAAGGTATCAATTTTATGCTGATGTGCCGCAAGCATAAAAAGCAACCCAGCATGAACCAGGCTGTTGCAGCTCCAGTGTAAGTCCCGGTGAATATCCTCTGGGCATCAATCGGGCCATCTTTCCATTCCTGAGCAAGAAGGTACCAAAGAGGATGGCTATACCCCTCATTACTCAGGGCGATCTCGCTCACGTGGTAGATGAGTGCTGGGCAATAGCCCTTCCACTTCAGATTCCTTTTCTGGTACCTGCACTCTCCTCAGCAGAACTGTTATGAGTCCTCAGTGAAATCTGCACTGAGATCGCCAAAATGGAATCGATTGCAACTAATTTGAGTGGCAATCAGCCCAATACTTGGATATCAAATGGTTGAAAAGGTATGAAGACCAAGCTATTGTCTGGAATGCCCAACAGTTGCGATTCAGTTTACATGATAATTGAAAAAATCCCCCCCTCCCAAATCCGTCAGGCATCACCCCCAATGGGCAGCTTCCTGCCAGCAAATTGGGCGTTGCACCTGATGCAATGCCACCAACTGCAACTTGGCCCGCCACCAAATTTTGCAATGTTGATCCCCAAGGAACTAACCCACCCATTCACAAATAGTTCACTGCTTAGGTCAAACTGACCACAACTCAGTCCACCGCCAAATTTTGTGATGTTGGTCCGCAGGGAACTAACCCGCCCATTCCCAAATAGTTCACCACTTAGGTCAAACTGACTGCAACTTGGCCCGCCACCAAATTTTGCAATGTCAGTTCCCAGGGAACTAACCCACCCATTTCCCAAATAATTCACCGCTTAGGTCAAACTTGTAGAACCCGATCCTGGCTTGTTTTCCTTTAAAATCAATGACTATTTAATCAGGTGCATTGCACTGAGAAAATTGTTGGTCGATTCTCCTTCCTTAGATTTTCCAATAAAAACAATTTCCCTAAAAAATCCCGTTTTTATCTGTTGAGAATTAAGCTCCCTTCCAGTTCCATATTTGTTGTACCAGCAGCAGTGCCTCTGGCATTCTGGTTTGCCACTTGGATGCTCTAGCATCTGGGCTGGCAGGCCAGTCTAATTCTTACTTGCTGTTCGCCTAACATAATCGACCAACCATCAATCTCTACCATGTCCGCCTTTCTTGTAGATATTGGAACAGCAATGGTCCCTTCTTTCCAACTGAATCAGGTCATAAAGAAGATAATCCCTGCCCACGTTAGTCCCAATCCACTCAAAACTTCAAACCCATACCCCATAGTTGCCACGGCTTTCTTGCCCATGTCGGTAGGGTCTGACATCTCAACTTGCAATGAGTTTGTTCCTCAAAGCCCAGTAGTTTCCCAGCTGTCGCCCTTCATAGGTGCAGTTCCCATGGAACTGGAACTGATCATCGTCAAAAATGGGAAAGAGGCTGAGGAAGAGGCTATCCTGGCATCCCAGAAATCGCGACGTTCCGTCCAATATCTAGTGGCTTGGAAAGGGTATCCAGCCTATAAGAACAGTTGGGGCAAGTCATGCGATTGCGCGAATTGCATGAACCTGGTTGAAGCATTCCACATATCCCACCCCAAGATTCTCTGTTTCCCCCAAAGCCCAGTAGTTTCCCAGCTGCCGCCCTTCAAAGGTGCAATTCCCATGGAACTGGAACCAATCATCATCAAAAATGGGGAAGAGGCTGAAGAAGAGGCTATCCTGGCATCCCAGAAATCGCGACATTCTGTCCAATATCTCGTGGCTTGGAAAGGGTATCCAGCCTATAAGAACAGTTGGGGCAAGTCATGCGATTGCGCGAATTGCATGAACCTGGTTGAAGCATTCCACATATCCCACCCCAAGATTCTCTGTTTCCCCCAAAGCCCAGTAGTTTCCCAGCCGCCGCCCTTCAAAGGTGCAATTCCCATAGAACTGGAACCAATCATGATCAAAAATGGGGAAGAGGCTGAGGAAGAGGCTATCCTGACATCCCAGAAATCGTGACGTTCTGTCCAATATCTCGTGGCCTGGAAAGGGTATACAGCCTATGAGAACAGTTGGGGAAAGTCGCGCGATTGCATGAATTGTATGGACATAGTCAAAGCGTTCCACATATCCCACCCCTAGATTCTCCGTTTCCCCCAAAAACCTGCATCAGTAATGGCGATCAAGTTACCCAAGGTGCACAAGAATGTGGCTCTCATACAGTTTCCCAGTGATGAGGCTTTCTTTTAGAAAAAGGAAAGGGCAATGTAAGTCCCAGAGAACGTCCTATGGGCATTGATTGGGCCATCTTTCCATTCCTGAGCAAGAAGGTACTGAAGAGAATGGCCATACCCCTCATTACTCAGGGCGATCTCGCTCACGTGGTAGATGAGCGCTGGGTAATAGCCCTTCCACTTCAGATCCCTTTTCTGGTACCTGCACTCTCCTCAGCAGTACTTTTATGAGTCCTCAGTGAAATATGCACTGAGATCGCCAAAATGGAATCGATTGAAACTAATTTGAGTGGCAATCATCCCAATACTTGGATTTCAAATGGTTGAAAAGGTATGTGGACTGAGCTGTTGGCTGGAATGCCCAACAGTTGCGATTCAGTTTACATGATGATCAAAAAAATCCACCCTCCCAAATCCGTCAGGAATCACTCCTGATGGGCAGCTTCCTGCCAGCAAATTGGGTGTTGTATCTGATGCAATAACACTGACCACAACTCAGTACACAGCCAAATTTCGTGATGTCAGTCCCCAGTAAACTAACCTGCCCATTCCTGAATAGTTCACCGCTTAGGTCGAACTGACCGCAAATTGGCCAACCGCTGAATTTTGTGATGTCAGTTCCCAGGGAACTAACCCACCCATTTCCCAAATAATTCACCGCTTAGGTCAAACTTGTGGAACCCGATCCTGGCTTGTTTTCCTTCAAAATCAATGACTATTTAATCAGGCGCATCACACTGAGAAAATTGTTGGTCGATTCTTATTTCTTAAATTTTCCAATAAAAATAACTTCCCCCAAAAATCCCGTTTTTATCTGTTGAGAATTAAGCTCACTTCCAGTTCCATATTCGTCATACCAGCAGCAGTGCCTCTGGAATTCTGGTTTGCCACTTGGATGCTCTAGCATCCAGGCTGGCAGGTCAGTCTAATTCTTGCTTGCTGTTCGCCTGACATCCAGTGCCTATGGCCCTTGGCAAAGGGAGTTTTGAGATTAATTGAGTAGTTCAGCACTCTCCATAGGAGACTTTTGTACAAAAACATTGATGAGAGGGCAGATCCTCGCCTAGAGTGAGGATAGTTGGGCCCACAAATTACCAAGATTATAGTGGCAAATAGAATCCACAACTGAGGAGGTTTTCACAAAAGTCTTAACACAAAAGACCCAATTAACTGCGGTAGGGACCAAAGTTACTAACCTGACTTGATTCCCAGTTGATATGAGGCCCATGAGGCCAAATTTGGATGTTGGGGGGGGTTGCAAAAATATTTTGAACTCAACCAAATAAATTGGTGTTCAGGAGGATTTTTAATGTGTTTTAAAATAAGAGAATTGACTGTCATTTCCTCAGTGTGTTATGACTGCATGAATATACAATCAATTGGGGAATAGCTTAGGAAAGCACAGGATTGAGGCCCTTGAGATTTGATCTAACCCAGAGAACTTCAAGCAAGGGGGAAATCAAACTTATTTGGAACCAACTTTAAAAGTTTCAGTTGTGGGCCAAGTTATCATTGGTTCATACACAGATGACTAAATTATGGGATTTCATGGTTTTACCAATTTAAACGACAGTGCCTTGCTCTTCAGGAAGCAGGAACCTCCCAAGGCCACCCCATGAAGGGGTGGTCCCAAGAGGTTGGGAACAGGATTAAAGCACCCAACCCGCTCCACCCTGTCACTCTGGCATCCATTTGGCCAAGCGATATAAGTCAGATGAAGATTTTGGTACTTAAAAGGGTTTATAACTGGCAGCAACATTTCACAATGGCCTGATACCATTGGTAAGTTTTGCCAAAGATTTGACATTAGATGCTTAATTTGCCAAAAGTACCCACCTGTTAGGTTTTGTTGCTGATAGTTTGGGGCTCTCAGGACATGATGCCAAAAGTTCATTGCCATCAACTTCATTCAAACCTTTCACACATAGAGATGCCAACTCCTCAATAACTTGACACAAATTCCCTTTATTTTCAGTACTAATTTGGTTGAAGTTAATAATGGGATAGGTGGTGGAGTCTTAAATGGTAAGCTGTTACCCACTTCTCATTCACCGCATTGGTGAGGTTGCCCTGGGAGACAGGAGGGGCAGCTGGCCTTCTTGGACCCTTTTTGATGGAGAAGTGAACACCACCCAGTCCAGGCGGAGGGAGCGCTTCCCCAGACTTACATTATCCTTCCCTTTTCTTAAAGGGGGAACGCCACCACTTAGAAAATTGAGCAAGGGTCACATTCTTATGAGCCTTGGGAAACTTGATCTCCATCAGTGTAGTGATTTTTGGGGAAAGGCAGGGAGCATCTGGGTGGGTAGCATGGAAAGCTTCAACATGCTACAAGCAGTTGCAACAGTCCCAAGCACTGAAATAGCCTTTTCATAGGCCAGATACCCTTTGTCATGCAACTAGATACTGGAATGATATTCATGATTTGCGGGAAGCCAGGATATCCTCAGCTTCAGATTCCTCTGATCCCTCAATCACAATGGACTCTGGTTTCAATGAGATTGCCCTTTGAACGAAGACAACAGAGACACATGGAAGATCAGATAATGCTTCCAGAGAGGCAGCAGTTTCAAACAAAAGGCACCATTTGCTTAGTCTTTTTCCAAAAATGGGGACCTGAGAGTTTATATGAAAACTTGCGCAAGGGCACCTGCATGTGCAAGTGGTGCATGTTGAGCATGACATATGAACCTACCTTTATTTTGTGAGCTGGGAGCCGCTTCTGATCCAGAAATTGTTTATAATCACTTATGGCCTAAGTCAAGTGCTCCTGAGCCAAGGACTGTGTGGCACAAATGTGCTGAGCATGATTGGCTGCAGATGGTACCTCTGGGCAAAGGCATGGACCAACTGAAATCAATGGATTATGTCCCAAGGTTACTTCATATGAGGAGAAGCCTGTGGATGCATGTGTCCCATTGTTATATACAAACTGGGTGAGAGGGAGGTTGTTCACCCAAGTATCCTAAGTAGCTGCAGCGTAGCACCATGAGTACTGCTCCAAGATCTGGTTAACTTGTTCAGTTTGACCATCCAACTGTGGATGGTACACAGTTGACCAACAGGGCATGATCTTCAAGATCGCCAAAAGCTCATTTTAAAACCATGCCATAAATTGAGGCCCACGGTCAATGAAAATTTCCTGCAGGAGTCTGAACATTAAAAGCACATGGCTCATGAATAGGAAAGCAGCTTCTTCAGAAGCATTAAAGAGGAGAATAAGATAAACAGGGAGAATTTTGTGAAGCAGTCTACAACCACCATGACCACTATGAACCCCTTGGAGCTGGGTAGCTCTACAATAAAGTCCACGGACACTGATGTCCATGGCACCTCTACCTGCTGCAAGGGATGAAGAAGACCATTCTTACCTGACTGATCCGATTTTCCCACATGCAAGTCACACAATTAGCAATCCATGCCAGAACATACTTTGACAAGCCTGTCCTATTATAAGTACACTTTACTAAATTGGCGCACTTCTTATTCCCCAGGTGACCAACTGTGGGAGGATTGTGATGAAACTAAATTACTCAGCTCAGAGGATGGTAGGAACCCACACCTCTGACCTGAACTGGATGAGTTCCTCATCCAGAGAATAAAAGGAATGCTTTGAAGTTGAGAGGAACAACCACTCAAAAAGATCCACCCCTTCTGCACATGCTTTTTGCGCTGTTAAGACCTGGAAATTAAGGGCGCGTCCAGGGCTTATTCAGCTTCCAAAACCTCAGGTGGTATAATGGCTAAGATTTGGGTTGGGGGGTTGACTGTAATGAGATCAGCCTCATTGGAGTCAGATGGGAAAAGGGCAGGATTGCGGCATAGAAAAATGGAAAGAATACTTAACGCTCCTTTCAAAAACTCATATTTGAAGTTAAAGCTGCACAAAGCCCTATAGGTTCAGTCCTGCCGGTGCACCAACTTCTGTGGCTTGTGAAAATAGAGGAGATCTTAGTGGTCCATATGCACAGCCAACTTGTGCTGAACGCCCTGCAAGAGATACCGCCAGTGGGTTAAGACCCAAGCCACAGCTGCCAAATTTATGTCATAGATGGCCAGGATTGCTTGTTGGAAGAAAACTTGTGGGAAAAGTAAGCATCTGGGTGTTCCAACCCATCTTGCACTTGGAGCAAGACAGCCCTTACTGCTGAAGAAGACGCATTGCATGCTAATATATAGGGTTAAGAGGGATCTGCGTGCTTAAGGATGAGGGGCAACAAAAACACCTCCTTAATTGAATTGAATGCCTGCTGGCACTTGGGCTTCCAGCAAAAAAGAGAAAATTTTTCTTGTGAGCAGTTGGAGAGGGGCGGCTAGCTGTGAGAGAGTGAGGAGAATTTTTTCAGAAGTATGATGGTACCAAAGAAGCCTCTCAATTGCTTCTGAGCTGTTAGAGTTGGCCATTTGCGGATGGCATCCAGTTTTCTGGGCAGGTTGGCGTACCCATCTTTCAAGCTGAGATTTCCCAAAAAGGTGATTTCTTCCCAAAATATTCGCATTTTGATGGCCTGACAAAACAGCCTTATGCAGGACAGCCACTACCGCCTCCAAATATTTTGTATGTTGTTAGGGGGAAGGGGAATGTACCAGGTTGTCATCAATATATGTGACTGCGAAGGTAAACCAGAGATCCCCCAGCTCACTATCAATCATCCTTTGGTGTGTTGTGGGTGCATCCTTCAGCACAAACGGCATCAATTAAAACTAGAATATGCCTCGCCTTGTCCATATAGCGATAAGCTATTTCTGGCCTTCCACCACCCAATTTTAATTTAAGGCGTTGACTAGATTGAGTTATGAAAGTACTTGTGACTTGGCAATTGCTTGACCAGTTGTTTGTTCCAATGGCAGTGGGTCTGAGTCATGGATCATGATATTGTTAAGGTGGCTGTAATACATGCAGGGATGAAGGGAACCATCTACCTTCTTGGCAAAGTCAATGGGAGAGGCAACAGGGATGTCCCTTTGAACAATTAACCTTTCCTGAGCATGTCGTCTAACCATGTATTGAGAGCAGCCTCCTTTTCCGCTGCATGAGGGTACAGTGGGCAGCTTATGTTCACCACCTCCACCGTTGTCCAAAAAACTCACATCAGACCTCATATGTGGGGAAGGTGATCAGCTTTTTTTAAATCAAAAATGCTCTGATATCCCATCAATTCATAGAGAAAATGTGGAGGAAGACCTACGGAAAAAACAAGGTATGTAACCAATCCATGGTATTGAGCTTTAGTAAGGGTGTCCAATAAGGAAAACTCGACCTCCACCTGACTGTTGGAAATGACAGCATGCTAGATTCCAAGTGGATTTTAACATGCTGCTGACGCCACTAACCCAATCCCAAAATTACTGGGAACACAAGGATAAGCATTGACAAGAATGAACAAAAACTAAACTGGTGAACTGAGAAATTACTGGGCTCCATACTTTATAGGATGGCTTAAAGGCGGGTGAGGCTACCAACACCTCTGGACCCAGGTACAAGTCTAGATCAAGCTGCTGAGACAACTCTAGACTCATGAAGTTGCCCGCTTCACCAGTGTCAACCAAGGCCTTGAAGGACATTTGGTGTGCCCCAATACTAATTTTCATTAGTAATAGAAAGTAGGCATAATTCTGCTTATTGTTAGATATGGTCATTTCTGCTGACACCAGAGAGATTGCAACTAATTAGGGGAAAAGTAGGTTCTTTTAAAGGAGCAAAATTGGAGTGAACGTGCAGTTGGATCACGTCCTCTCCAGGATGGACTTCCGTCAACTTACAGACAAGTGAGCTGGAGAAAACCAA
>JAKSZP010007182.1:0-51094 GCA_022478985.1 Massospora cicadina | reverse complement strand
GGCTGCTGCAGCGGCAACACCCTTAATCTTCATAAACACACCCATTACCACCAATGGAACTCATTTCACCAATGATACCACACTTGTGGTGACTTTTACAAACCTTCCCTCCCACCTTCCCCCTCAAACCCTATATGAGGAGTTGATGTTAGGGCTGTCCACTTATGGCCTGAACCCCATCATCCAATATCTTGTCCCAAGTGGTACTGAGAGCCTAGTAGCACCTCAGGCAATGGCCACCATATCCCCCCACCAGCTAAACATGGCCCAGCACATCCCGCCACGTGCCTAATACCATCCATACCTGACCATCTATTTTGAAATACAATGACAACAGTTGCACAGTTTGCCCCCTAAGCCATGAGTTGGAGCATATGAATAATTTATGTCGTTACAACACAAACCATTTGAAAACTGCTGGCTCCACCCATGTGGCTACACCAACAGCGTTCAAATGGGGATTTTGGCTGCCCCCACTCCCTCCAACTGAGCGCTCAAAAGATCAGCAAAAACTTGCAACCACAATCCAAGCTGGCCAATTCTCTCAAAATCTAACCAATCAGGAGCAGGTCTGGACCCAAATTCAATTAACCAATTTCCTGACCCCTAACTTACCCTACCCAATCATTGTATCCCCAAATCAATCCTACTTAATCAAAAATCCTTGGGACTTATTGTATGAGGTGAACAATTTGGTAAAATTGTCCCACCTCCAGAAATTTCCAATCAACTTAAAACCTGATCTTAATCCATATTTTGATGCCCCATTACACCCCAAAAAGTATATCTTCAAACCTATCACTACCCCTTTCCTGAGCAACCATCAACTTAATGAGGCTCTGGTGGCTTCACCTGAAAGTTGCCATCTTCACAAAGCTGTGGCAGCCTCTATTGCTGAATTTAAAAAAGGGCTTCATAACCCCATGTTCCCCCCTGATTTCCCTTCTGTTGCAGAAAAATAATTCACCCAACTCAGAGAAGATGCCCTCACCGCTGTCAAGAATGTCGATGATTTGGCAGATTTTTCCCTATCCACCTGTATCACAAGAGCCAATATTGCAAATTTTGCCAGCTTTCTGACGCCTGCATCCAAGTGGAACACCAGTTAGCTGAACTTGTTGAAGCTATGTTCCGCGCAAATTGTCAATGATGACCTCAACAATTATATATTTTACCTTGACCCTCATCCCACAGATGCTCCAACCCCCTTGCTCTCAGCATTGATCCACCTCTTCAATATTGAAGCTAAAAACGCTGATCCGCCTGATCCCCCCTCCACCATGGCGAAGAGAAGTGGATCACTGCTGTGCCACCTAGTAGGTTATTTTTTCGTTTTTTGGTGTCTCATTTCTCATTTTAGGTGGTTAGTTCATTTTTTTGCTTTGTTTTGTTGAATTTTGTGTTTTGGCAATGTCTGTCCCCTGGTCAGCATACCTCAAATAAAAATTAAATATCATTGTCACATATTCATTGCACCGCAAAATTGGTAAATACTCAACCTCTGGTAGAATTGAGGAAATACCGATTGAAGTGCAAAAATTATTAAACCAAAATGACTTTATCTCCAAAAATGGCAATATTTATTTGAGTAACATTGAGGAGGAACAGAATTATTTAGGTGATGAATGGTTTACTAAAAAGGAAAACAATCAAAACAAAAAAAATGGTGCCATCAAGCAATCAGAAAATTAAGTCCACCGATGGTAATGAATATTTGGACTCCATAAAGCGCACAGGAGCCACGGAACCAACAATACTGATACAAAAGGCTCCACACACCACCACAGTGCACAAATTCAGGAACTTGAGAAAATGGATGCCCAAGAGAGAAATCAATGGAAGAAGAGACTGTTCCAAAGTTCCTGAAGTAGATACAATATCTTTCCAATCCATTATTTAATTACCACTCAATTATTTTACATCCTGATTCTTTAGTATTAGTATAAAAATGCTAAGTTTTTATCTTAAATAAACAGTCTATTTCACAGAATCTTATGCTTGTCCATTATCTGAAGTAATCGCCAATAACCAGTCTGGGATTAACCTGTTATGAAGAAGACACTCGCTTTGAGAAGGATTCTTGTAAGGTTAGGCTTGAAAGGAAAGAGTTTGAGTTAAATTCAGTTGGATCAAGGAAGATATCAACGTACACAGGATTATTCATAAAGAAGACGCACAGTTGGCGTGCAATTGTCAAGTTTAAAGCTCTCTCAGGAAGTTTAAGCCTAGCTGGCTAGTTTTAGATCTGTGCAACAGATTAATCCTTTTGACGCCCCAAGTTCAAAATCCCCAGAGTTACGCGAGAAGAACACAGGGCGGCGATACTGGCGCTCACTACATGAGTGACGCCAACCACATAGTTGAGAAGAGAGTGTTTAGGGAAGATGGAAATGCCTAGTATTGAGACCATGGAGGTATACCACGGTGAAGAAGCAGCAGGAAGCCTATCCCCAAATGAAAAAGAGATGATTGTGGCAAGGCTGTAAGCGTTGGAAAAAGAAGTAGTGGAGTTGAGGTTGTACCTAGATTGGGTTTCAGACACCACTCGATGGGCTTGAGTGGCTATTACCCCAGTGTTATGGCACATACCAGTGACTAGAAGAATTGAAACTGATATGAAGGGACTTGAGTAACGGGTCCAACACCTTGAAGCAGAAAAGGTATATATGTACGAACATTGTATGAGTATATGAACTTTTAGACCACCATGAGACTATTTTTGATGACATTGATCGAAACTTGGAGGAAATTAAAAATCAACTTCAAGTAAAACTGCAGCCTGATCTAAGTCCTTTGCTGGACACAAACGTTTAAAAACGCCAGTGTTAGCTGCTTATGGAGCAACAACTCCACGACATCTGCAAAGTGCTCCACTAGAAGAAAGAAAAACTTTAAACCCTATTTTAAAACAATGTTCACTCCTGGCGAGGGAATAATAGCTGGGTTTTTACAAATATACGAGAACAGCATGGATGGCGCTAGTGACAAGCAGAAGGCTCGTCACATCCAAGGCTGCATGAGCTGCGAAGCACAGGAGATCCTCAAAGCTAGTTTACGCCCTGCTTTGACCTAGACTGAGGTCAAGGAAATCCTGTCATCAGAATTTAGTAGCGCACAGGATGTTGAGAATATAAAGCAGTAGTTTATATTGATGAAGATGAGCAAGGCAGAAATAGTCGCAGAAATATGCCGCCCAATACTATCTTTGAGCACAACAACTATGGACCACAGGGACCTTAGACTTGCCTACCGCGAAGACTGTCCTACTCAGTTCCTTGGAAGCACATCCAGCCCTCAAGATGCACATGACGCTTGCAGTTAAAACGGCTGGACCTCTCAAGTCCATCAAAGAAGCGTTACTCAATGTGCAAGGAGCTTATAAGATTGAGAACAAACCAATGACTCAACCAAAACGCAGAGTTGGAAAAGCGGTGTACGCTACACATGACAAGAGTGACAAGACAAAAGATCAAGAAAGTCAAGCAGTTTCACGGTATCAGCACAAGGAGTTCACTTGCCACAAATGTCACAAGCCTAGTCACTATTGGCGATCTTGTCTGATGAAAGGCAATGAAGAAAAACCCCCTTCACCAAAAGAGAAAGCCCCTAGAACCGTAAATTGGGTAAACCTACACGTGTAAGGAGAGGACGATCAACAAGATGAAGACTTGATGGATGCCGATTACCATTCTTAGGAGCCCCCAGTACTGTATCTGTACCTGTACAATTATAGGTACATGGATTCACTGGTGATGGGTTGAACTCTACATACCTAGATCAAGCAATGAAGCCCACACCAAGTAGTCAATAGTCTAGAGGAAGGCGAACAACTTGTACTGGAAGCCTTCAAGAATATCGAGAAGACTACTACTCTGCACGCCAGATCAACATATAATAACCCAAGCAATTAGAATAAGCTGAAAAGTCATCTGGCGACGTGCTGTCAACTGGGAATCCATTTGGGAAGAGTGTAACCAAGGTGGAAGTTGTTATATAGCGTGTGAATGTACTTGCAGTCCTTGATACTAATGCCCCAGCCAATATCATGTCCTAAAAATTGATGAAAAAGCTAAAATTTATGCCAGACATCGACTACCATGTGAGATATCAGAAAGCAGGACCTGACACCACACGTGTGTTAAGGGCTTACTCTGCCTTACCCCTACGCTTTGAACGCATGGTACTCACTGCCCCTGCCATGGTCTTGGACAACAATCACTATGAATTCCTTATTGGCACACAATTTTTATTGGAGTTCAGATCAAAGAATGACTTTGTTAGCAGCACTGTGAATCTACTAAACTACCAGATGCCCTTAAGCTTAAGGATGAAGACCTGAAATCAAGGAAGCAGCGGAAAAATCTTTCTCTCATTTTGATACCCAAATTAAAGCCAAATTTTGATTTAAAAAAACAAAAAGAAACTGCTCAATCAAGCCAAAACTTACCAATGTTGCTGCAATTGAAAACTGCTGCCCCGGCTGAGTGGTGGTGTTTCACCATCTGGCATCTTTCAGCCACCACTGAAGCGTTCCCAGGCTGGCTCTGCTAGCCCTCCCAACGCTACTGGGCATTATGTCCCCCCTCATGACTTGGCCCACCACCCCACTAGCTCTCAGGCAGTGCTCCGGAGCCCTTTGGTGCTCCCACAGAGAAACTTGCATTTCAGCCTCCAGTCAAATAAGGGGATCTCTTTTCATACACAAGCGCAGCCATCATCGAGATGGCCACAGCAGTTTTCAAACCTGCCAGCTATATTGACTTATACCCATTTAAAGGGTACTTCAACCTCGGCTTCTGCTCTGAAGCTGATGCAGCAGCAGCAGCCAAGTCGCAATTAATTTTAAAAAATTCCTTTGACCACTGTTCACACCTGGCTCCTGGATGAGGCCACTTTGGTGGTCCAGTTCCCCCAGGTTGCCCTCTTTCCTTTCCCCCAAACGCCTCTGCCATGAGCTCATGGAGGGTTTGGCCATTTACAACGCAGACCCCATGTTGCAGTTTGTTGTTCTGAATGGGCCAATCAGTTGGCAGGGCCTCACGTCTTTGCAACGATCTGCCCATTTCATTGTGACTCTCACCTTATGATTCCCCCCTGCACTATGATCAGATCCACCCCTGATCACCCATTCTGGGCGCGCATTGAAAACAGCTGCGCCATTTGCCCCTTGTGCTTCTAGCTTGACCAATTGAAGTGCAAGTGCCCCACAGTTGCCACTTCCACCATGTCCAGCGCTCAGGGCTTGTGCGCTGCCCCAGTGGCTGCCTCACTCAAATTTTTTGAATGGGGCTCAATCCTCCCACCCCAATATCAGGGAATTCTGGCACTGCTTCCAAAGTGACAGCCGATCAAAATTTATGAAATTTAAAATTTTGAAAATATAACTGGATTATGGAATCCTGAGTCAATGGCTAAACCAGTTTCAGATGAGCTGCCATGGTCAACAACATGTGGCCATTCAGCTCCAGCCACAGCCCCAATTCCTGTGGCTGGCCCAGCGCTGGCCAAATCCAGTCCATTTGAGGCTCTCGAATGGATTGATGAGGACAAACAGCCATGCCATGTGAAACCTGATTTTGCTTTGGAGGAGTTCTTCATGTCCCTCCCAAATCGCATTCCTGCCATTTTTGTCCAAAAATGGGTTTCCCACTTATAAAAATATTAACAAAATGGCAGTGGAAGCTGCAGCGGCCCCTGCCAATGCCCTCCTCTACCAGCATCTTTATGTGGCGATGAAAATCCTAGTTAAGTGTATTACCATCCAAATTTTCCCTCAAAATTTTGATAAAGATGCAAAGTACAAGATTGAGGAGCTTGCTTTTGGTGCGAGCTGTGCTTGCATCAATGCAGCATAAACTTCTCTTTTTGAACACATTTATCCTGAAACCTGCTGGTGCATCAAGTCAATTACTTGTGTTCTGGCTCTAATCATTTTTGCTGAACATCAACTTTCTCAATACGTTGAGGCGATGGACACTGCAGGCCTCATTAACAAAGGAAACCCGCAGCTATACCTCCTCATGCCCCATGTCGCTGATGCCCCTACCCCTATGTTTTCAGCCATGGACCGCCAGCTAAAGTGGGCACTGGACAAAAGTTTCTTCCAAAGCGTCCACAACTTTGGATATGGCTTCCTAGATTGATAACTTAGGGATTATATTGAAATTTTTTATTTATGATATTACCTTTGTTTGGCTTATTTACATATAAAGATGCATGGAAGCTCCCCCTTCTGGGTGGGCATCAGTAGTGTTAAAAATAACTTTTTAAATTGAGAGGGTGGGAATAATATATGCTGGAATATAAACCCAACCAATAAGCCAAAATTGAGAATAATTAATCATGTAAACCAGATGATAACCATGTTGTTCCGTTGAGCTTGAGCCCTAATTATCATAATTTAGACAAAAAATATTTATTAAATTTATTGCGGGAAAGCCGACCATGGGATGGACACTTGCAAATATGACTCAGAAGAGACAAAACTTAGTACCTGGGGAGGCACCCCAGAGAAGCGATGCTATCTCTTGTTGCCAGCGGGAACGCTACTTGTGGGGAGGGGGAGGAAACGTGTGAAGGGGCCATAGCCAAAATTGAGCACGTGTGGAGGAAGGGGTCTGATTTGATGAACCAGACTGGGAACCAGGAAGAGACCAGCTGTCGGTGGCGCGGTGGGAGGTATCCAAACATCCACACCTGAAAGTGGTTCACCAAATGAGACTGGAATCTGTGGACAGCTTCTGGGAGGGTGGGGGTGGAGCCTGCGATGGCATCTAAGACAATCGTGTGGATGGTCCACATGGCGATTGCAACCACTAAAGCACGAAGGGAGGGCAGAAGGGGGGAGGCCATTGATAGAGCGAACTTATCTCTTGACAGACTGAAGGGATGCGTTTGATCCTAGCCCAGAAGACGTTGAACTTCGCGCCATATCACTTTAGAGATAGGGCACTTCTCCAGGCGGTGAAACAGCGTTCCATACTGGCCACACACGACACAGGATGAGTGTAAAGTGTTAGAGCACTCAGCTGTATGATACACCCGCCTCAGGCAGCGCCACACATGGGAGCGGACTTGAGGTTGCAACAGAGGATGGTGTACATATTTCCAGATATTTTTGGGTCTCAATGGAGTAAGGGATGTCCATCATGTCCAGGTAGTCCACCCTGTATAGGACATGGGGTCGAATGGGGATCACGCCATCATGGATGGGTAGCCCCTGTACCTCTTGTGTGAACTGAGGAGAGGGGCGACCTCTTTGAGTTGTATGTCCGCTAATACGAATTCTCCACTCAGCGCTCCGCATGGAGAGGAGGATTCGTTTGTAATGGGTTTTAGTCCCGTGAGGACCTGTGGCCGATGTATGTGAAGCGAGGTATTTCATCAAGGAGTGGGGGTTTGATGGAGTGTTGAGGCCCAAGGTGTGGGAGAAGTTGGAGCGGGCTGCGCGGGACCAGTGTTGGGAGGGGAGTGTAGGGGTAGTGACGGCCGCAGACCAGGTACCCAGGATCTTGGTGGAAAAGGCTTTGAAGTCAAGCAGGCCCATGCCACCATGATGATGAGGGCCAAACAAGACCTCTAGCCGCACTGGTGGAAGGCATCCCGACCAAAGCCATCCTTTCAGCAAGGCGTACAAGGATTTGTAGAAGCTTGGGGAGAAGGGGATGGCATGGGCTCCAAATCAGACTTTGGAGAGGAGCATGGAGTTGGCTAAAACAATCCTGCCAGTAAGGGAAGTATGGTGGGCTCTGAGATAGGCAATTACTTCGTCACGTTATCCAGAATATGGCACTCCATTACTGCTGACGCGTATCCGCCTGCCTCCATCCACACGCCCAGATGGCGCACTGGTCCTATGGTAGGACGTGGCATGAAGGGGAGCACCAGTGGGGCGGTGTGTTTTGAATTAGTAGGGCGAGGACGTGGGCGAGCAGATGGGCCGGGTTGGGAACTAATTGCTGGGGTCCAGAAGTTCTGAAACTGACCAAGGAGGATGATTTCGGTTTTGGAAGCGTTCAGTGCCGCGTTGCTTACCCGGGAATACTCCTGGATGAGAGCTTCAAGAGCGCGTGCATCTTGATTATTAGACACCCCCACCACACAATCATCTGCGAACGCCATTATCTTGACTGGGGCTTGGCCTGGCACGTGGACCCCAGTGAGTTGGGCATTCACATTTCGCAGTAGTGGGTCAAGGCTGAAGTTGTATAAGAGTGGGCTGAGGGGTCCCCTTGTCGCAAGCCCCTTTGAGGGCGGACTACTTCCGTTAGGAAGCCAGGGCCACACACTGCAATTGTTGCAGATTCTGTGAGCAGCATTACCCAGTTGATGAAGTGAGGGGGTAGGCGGAATTGATGGAGGCAGGCCCTGAGGTTTTCCCAGTTTACTCTATCATAGGCCTTTTGTTGTTCCAAGAATACAAGTGCCCCAGAGGCTGTGGACTGACATACATTAGCCACAGAGTGCACGTTATCCCAAATTGACCTTCTGGGGATGAAACTGAATTGTTCTGGGGAGATGGTGGCAGATGCTACAGTCCCTAAACGGTTAGCCATAATTTTTGTTAAAATTTTGGTTTCTGTGTTTGTTAGAGAAATGGGGCGCCAGTTGGCTAAGTCTAGCTTATCCCCTTTCTTGAAGAGTGTGACAGTGAAGGCCTCATTATTCTCCTGGTAGGAGGCGCGTTTCCATCAGGCTTTGGTTAAGTGAGGCGAGCAGCAATGGGGATATATATTTAAAATATTTTTTGTAGAACTCATATGGAATGCCATCTGGTCCTGGGCATTTTCAGTTTGATGCACCGCGAATGGCTGTCCATAATTTGTTTGGAGTAATCAAAATCATTGTTTCTGGGTATCAGAAAATAGAGCGGATGTGGGCTTGGTCGAGAAATTCTGCCACTTCGGCTGGCTGAATTGGGTTGGAGTGGTACAACTCAGAGTAATACTGTTGTGTTTCGATTGCCACTTCAGCCAGTGTATCCACAATGGAATTATCCCATCTTTGCACCTGTGTGCAGGCCATGCTCTGGCGTGGTGCGAAAATTTTTTTGAAGAAGTATGCGGTGCACTTGTCACCTTTAGTGATGCGTGTGGCCCTGTACTGAACACAAACCCAATGTTTGTGTTGTCTTTCAAGTGCGTTGAGGTGGGCAGCTGCCTCCTCCCACTTCTGCCCCCATGCAGAGCTGTATCCTGTAACTGGGACGTTAGACTCTAAGTGTGCCAATTCTGCCAGATTGCACGAGATAACTGCTGATGTGGCTCGTGAGCATCTGGAGGAGAGATGGCGATAGTGGCGGATGGTGTCATCTTTGAAAGTTGCCCATGTGGAAATGAGGTCCGCGCAAAACGGTGCAACAAACTTTTTTGCCATAGTTGCCTCTTCTACCCATGTGGAAAATCCTGGTGACCTGAGCTCAGGGGGGGGCAGATTTTGTACCAATGTGGGGCCTTAGCAGCAATGACAGGTAGGTGGTAGGTTAGCGAGACCAGTTGATGGTCAGAGAATTCCAATTTTGTTGTCTTGAAGTGGGAGATGTGGGGTTGGAATTTCGCCAGCATTAAAATAATGTCGATGCAGGTCATGGACCTTAATTGGTCATTGTGGACATGAGGCCGTGTCATGTTTTCAAGCAGTGGGGCATGCTGCAGCAGCACATCCATTAACCCAAGGGTGGCCTTTAGAATGTGTAGTTCTACATGACCCTGAGGGGCGTGGGGTAAAGAAGGCCACCAGTCCATTGGTGTGTTTAGCCAACAGTTCATGTCGCCAACTATGAAGGAGTCTGGGGGTAGCGGGAGGGATTTGACCAACGAGAAAAATTCCTGATGCTCGCGTGCACCATTTGGGGCATAGATGTTGATGATTACGTGTGCTACGTTGGCCCATGAGAAGGTGATGATGAGCACTCGGCCATTTAGGAATGTTTCTGAGGATGTGAATTTGAAAACAAATTTTCTGAATTAGCACCCCACAGTGCATCGACCAAAAGGATAGGGATGGGAGGAGCATTGTTTTCCAAGCTTCCTCGGAACCTTGTGGACAGTGGGACTCCTGGATGGCCAGGATATCCACGGGTAAATTGTGTTGTAAAAACTCAGTTTCCTAGCCCGGGATGGGGAGGCCTTGAGTCCAGCGATATTCAATGTCCCTATGGTGAAGGTTTCCCCCATTGCACCTTAGGTGTGAGGGGGTGGGCACTCGAGCCCACCATCTTCTTCTAGATCCCCGCGGGCCTTCACAGCAGCATGGGTGTTAGCAGCAACGCTATCAGAGTTTTTGTTGATTTTTGCGGAAAGAGTCACGTTGGCTTTAGCCTTTGCTTTTTGTTTTCCCAACGTTGGACAAATTTTTTGCGGTGTGGATGAGTTCAGTGCACCGTTGAGCAGGTCAAAAAAATTTTCAGTAGGGATGGGTCCCAAGTCAGTTTCAATTGGAGCTTGGGTGCAATGATTGGGTGAGATCAAATCTCCCATCAGATCCTCAGATTGAGTGGCCTAATCAGTATGGGCTTCCCAATCTGATTGGTTGATGGATTCCCAAGTTGCTTCCACCACGAAGGTCTCTATGTCCTCCTGGCGTTGTGAGTGTGAGATAACGGTGGTGGATTTGGCCGCTTCCTTGGCTGCAGCCCTACGGGCCTGCTTGGCCTTCTTCTGCTCTTGTGGGGAGATAGGCTTTACTAGTAGATAGCAGCCTTGTGCTCCCCACGGGAAGGCCTCCTTGGTGCTTGCAGTTGGTTCATAGTGCACCTCTCTGCTGGCCATGGCCGCCGAGGGGTGCTCTTGGAATGTGACGCCCTCCTTGATGGGGCATGTGTTTGCCTTATGGCTGAATGCGTCAATGTGGGTGAAAATGGGGGGCGCGCTATCCATGGTCACCCGGAATGGGTGGGTGGTATGCCCTGCGATATCAATAAAAGTGGAGTGCAGGATCTGGGTTAGGTCCTTTGCGATCTCCTCAGTTGGGGTCAGAACTGCAATGGCTTTGCTGGTGCACAGGTGTGGCATCAGCGTGAAGCATTGCATTTCGAAAGATTGTACTTCGCTGTATATGGCGAGACCATCTTTCAGGTGTTGTTCCAAATTTTCACATTTTACCGTAGTAGGCAAAAAGTCAAACATGAGGAAAATTTAGTTTGATTTTGTCCATCTGGTGCGTTTAGTTTCGATGACCCATTGCCCTTTGGGGAGGTTGACCACTACGCGCACCAGTGAAGCCTCGTCTGCTGCCATTTTGCTTTTGAAACCTAGGTCCATCCAACCTTGTGACATGGAGTGAGGTGCAATGTACACCGCGGTTGGGAAAATTGTGTGTACATCTTCACAAAATTTTTCCCATAAGGCCGTTTTTTGGATGTCCAGAAACACGCGGACTCTGAATTCCACTGATGAAAGTGGCTGGGAGTGTGGCGTGTTGATGTACTGGTTGCATCGTGCTTGCCATGTGAGTATCTCCAGGGAAATAGTGACCGCCAGTTTCTTAGTATTTTTGTCAATTCTGCCAGATTCACTGGGGCATTTTCAAACATTGGAGGCCGCGGGCCTTCCACCTGCTCCTCTTATCTTGCTTGCCCAACTGCTCCCTGACATGGGCGCAGACTAATCTCCTCTGTGAGATTATCAAACTAGATTCAGTCTTGAATTGAATAGGTTGCAATAGTGATTGCAACGAGAAAGAAAAGTCTATGACAAAAAATATTGATTATAATTAAACCGTGACTGAACTGATTTAAATTTCAGTTTGCAACCATACAACTACTATCTCAATTTATATGAATTGAAGAATGGAATACTCTCTATTAAAAATGCAAGTAAATTTAAAGTCATCAAATAACACATCCATAGCTCTTTGAAAACTATTAGGGGGCGTTAAAAAACCCTACAGCATCTTAGTTAGCTTAAATAACCCTTTAATTAGATACTAGAGCGCATTCTTGTGGTCATTAAGAGCAATTCTATTTGATGTACCCACTAGTGAGGTCCCTGGTAGAAGAAATGAGATTTTGCTACCAATAAAAGATAATTTATATATTGGGAAGTGGGTACAGATTTTTTTAAGTAATGGCATTGTGTCATTGATAATCCATAACAGATCTATGCCAACTCTTGGCGTAACAGTTCTCTTGACTGTGCTGAAATCTGAAAATGGGCTCAAAGCTGAAATTAATGGAAATGTCGAATAACAAAAAGATGGAAAAAATATTTAAAGTTTTATTGTGTTAGAAAGCATTAATATTATCAGGTCGTGTGGGGCATTGTGCCTCAGGGATCTTAGTGGCCCCAAAGATCAGAATCATTTAAAGCCTTTTGAATCAAACGCCTGGATGGCGCCCTCATTGTAAAGAATCATCCTATTAACCACAGCGGTGGGGTGTCGCCTCTTGTGATTCAGGAAGTGGAGATGGGTTTCTTGAAGTAGCTTCCATTGATTCTTGTACACGTGGTGCTTAATGATTGAATCTAGTTTTGGTGCCTTAAGGATAAGGTTTTGTTCTTGCGGGTTCAAGAGTCAATTTGTCAAGGCAAGATTCAGGATCAGGGATTTAGGCTTGTTCATCATTTTAAGTCCTGAAACACCCCTCAAGATCCCGTGGAGAAAAGTATAGAGCCAGAGGAACTGGCCATGCACTTAATTCACCACTGTCCCCTAGTTGACATCAGCAATGAAGTACTCTGACTTCACCTTATAATGACTTATAAGGTCCAGACCCAAGAACGTTGAGCTTATTCTGTCAACCTCCGTGTCAATGTTAGTAAAAGAGAATAAGGTTACTAATCAAAAAATGAGTAAGGAGGGTCAGCTGAGAATAAATTGGGATGTCTCCCTTCCTGTAGTGGTGATGATGCCTGCGTGGCTAGGGCTTGAAGCCAGACAATTTCATCGGCTAAGGCCCTCATAAATTATATCAGAGTTCTCAGTAGTGGAATTTTAAGCAAAGGCTGAACGCTACTTAAAGGCTGTGGAGCATACCCATATAGAGCTTCAAAGGGGATATATTAATGACACTTTGTAGCTTATTCTATAGACAAGCAAAGCGCCGGGTAGTAAATGATTCCAGCGAGCAGGGTCAGAGGCGGCCATATTCTGTAAAATAGAACAAGGGTTCCATTAGTGCATTCCAACACCACGTTTTTTGTTGGGTTGTAGGGGGCGGCAAAACTTTTATTTGTGCCAAAAAGCAAGTAAGCTTTTTGGACTACCTGCAAAATGAATTCTAACCCATTGTCCAAAAGTAAAGTTTGTGTGCATCCTTGCTGGGTGAAAACGGATTGAATAAGGAAGAGAGCCATGGCTTTTGCAGTGGCAGCGGGGACCAAAATTGATTGACCCATTTGGTCAGATGGTCCATGGTTAGGAGGATATATTTGTGGCCGTACAACCCAGTGGGGAGAGTGCCTATCACGTCAATGCTAATTACATTGAAGGGTCCCATTGGGGAAGCAACTGAGCATTGGTATCAAGGACTGGCCGATCTTGAGATTGGCAAGTCATGCAGGCTTCCAGGTCCTCTTGGATAGTTTCCACCGTTCATTCCCAGTAACATCGTGTTTTCTGCTATTCATGAGTTTTCTTAACTGCCCATATCCCACAGTAGTATGACCCTCTAGGAAAACGTCAGCTTGGGAAGAAGAGCAGAAATAAGGGAAATATTTCATATTGACCCTCTTATATAGCAGCTCTTCTTTGATCTGAGTGGCTCAGGTCATCTTTCAGAGATTGATTGGACCTCAGAATTTTCTAACTCACAGCGTTCAGGTCAACCAATCAGATCATACAATCTATCTTACTTGGGAGTCAAAGCAGCCAACACCAGCATCCTAGAGAGGCCATCAGCATTTTGGTGGATCACAACTGCGCAAGGAATAAGGGTGAAATCATAGCTATGCAGCCTTAAGGCCCATATGACTAAACGGCCATCTAGGTCCTTCAACCTCTGTAGCTACTAGAGCGAGGAATGATCAGTGACGATGGTAAAGTGGGTGCCATCAAGATAGGAAAAAATGTTTAATTGCTAGCAAGACAGCCAGGCATTCCCACTCTGTAGCAGTATAGTTCCATTAAGCCTTACTCGGAGTCCTGCTAAAATAGGCTACTAGGTTGTTGACCTGATTTTTAACATGCACTGATAGGATGATCTTGACGGCAACATAGCTCACTTGCATGAACAACAGGAACAGTTTATTAAAACATGGGTGGACTAAAATGGGTTTAGTGCAAAGAGCGCTCAAAAAAGACATTAAAATCCTGTTCTTGTTCGGTCTGCCACTCAAAAAGTTCATTTTTTTGCAGGAAGTAGAATGGAGGATTGGCTAGGCGGCAAACTGAGGGTAACTGAAGGTGTTAACCCACCATGCCAAGGAACACCTGATTATCCCAAAGGCCCTGGGGCGCAACATATTTTTTGGCGTCTACTATGTTTATTATGGGTTGGATGCCATCTTTTGAGATCTTGTGTCCCAGAAACTCCATGTAATTCTGGGGAGCTACCCTCTGCCTAGATAGGGCGGCATTCCTATTCCTCACCATTAAAGGTCCTAAGAGGGATGCTGTCCCTCTCATCATGCATGGTGGTCTCACCCATGTAGTAGATTAGCGTTGAGTAACAGCCGTCCCTCTGAAAATTCCCTCACCTGTTTGTGAAATTCTTCTGCCAAATTAGTATGGCGAATTGAAGAAATTTGTGCTGAAATATTAAAAAACCTAAACACACGGCAACAAGGCCCAACAGGCGCGCACATTCAGGTAATGGAGTATCAGGGGCAAATCCTCATTCACACTTTCCAGTGGCATCAAGCCACTAAGAGTGATGGTTTTGGTTTAAAAACAGCTTCAAAACCATCAGGCTCAAAGTCTAAGGGGCATGTACCTGCCATAACGAATGTGTTCATGATTGAATCCCCAGCAAAAATCACCAATGGCATCAGGTTATTAGAAAATGTTGTTGTTAATCTTAATTCACTTTAAATCTTTGGAAACAATCCCAACGGGCTTGTATCTACTAAGATGAGAATACTTGATGTCAGATCTGTGGCGAAGTTTACTAATGGCATCAGGTCATCATTGAAGGTTGACATCAACTCAGGACCCTCCCCTCTCATATCAGGATCATCTCTTAAAAAATCCTGTTTGACCAAACAGATTCCAAAGCGACCAGGTGCAGGTGAGTTGGGTAACACAAACCCATTTCTGACCTTTTGGTACCACCCCTATGTGGAGTGGCCCTGGGAGGTTCCCATTGGCCATTGAACAAGTCGCCATTCTGCTAACTGTCAAAAAATGGTAAAACCACAATTCGGGCATCCAAGGCTAAATTGGCATTGACTCGGCCCACCACCAACTCTTTCAATGTTAATTCCAATTAGGTTCATTCTCGTTCCCCCTCGCTTGAAAATCGCCGGTTTAAGTCGCATTTTGAGTGCCCCAATACTGATCTTTTATAAGCTATTCCCTATAAACAATCATCTATCTAATCAGTCATAGCACACTGAGTAGATTGATGGTTGATTCTCTATTTAACACTTCCAATAAACCCCGTTTTCTGAACCCAACTCTACTATGAAATCTAAAACACCCATTATGACCCAACTATTTCAAAACCCATGGGCCCTGGGCTATGTTTGCCTGGTTCGTCGTTATGTTCTTATACACAACTATGGCTCATGGGCGCTCAGTGGCGAAATTCATTCCTGTTCTCATAACAGTCGCTCAAGCAGCAGTGCCGCTGGAATTAAGGCTTGTCATTTGGGTGCTTCAGCGCTCAGATTAGCAGGTCAGCATAAAATTAACTTGCTGTCTTCCTGACAATCTTTCTCCAACTGGAAGAAGGAACACTTTGAAGGTTTGAGTTTCATTAAAGCTATAAAAGCCAATTGAAAAGTTCCCAAAGATGTCCTACTTGTCTACTAAAAGTTTATGAGAAGACAGTGATGTTGTAAAGGTAGATGAGGACACACAATAGCTTTAAGTCCCCGAGGATCCCATCCATGGCGCATTGAAAAGTGGACGGCGCGTTTCAGAGGCCCTGGGGCATCCTTATGGGCTCAATAGCCCTTCATTGGCTAAGAGCGCACAATTTTTGCTCAATCTTTGGGGGAGAGCTCCACCTGCCAGTATCCACTGACAAGGTCCATTGTGGAAAAGTACTGAGATCTGGAAAGCAGGCGGAGAAAGTTATCAATTTGGGGCAGAGGAAAACAGACCTATTTGTGGAGTTGATCCATTGATAGTCCATCATCACCCAATGGCTTCCATCCTTATTTCAAACCAGAAGAAGAGTAGAGGACAAAGTGAAGCATGAAGGCAACAAGAGTCTAGCTTCAAGTAGTTTTCTAAGCTCCAGGTTACCTGGGCTTCTTCAACCTTACTTTTTTGGTAAGGTCAAGTCTGGAAGGGGGAGCGTACCCAGTCTCCACATGATGCAGAACCCCGTTTATTTTTCCAAAGTTGTAGGTTAAGTCTGAAAATAGGTTGAATGCTCATCAAATAATTTTTGAACTTTGTGCTGTTGGTCTTCAATGAGATCCTTTCTGAGACTGGCGTTGACCAGGGCCACTGATGGATGCGTTTCCAAACTAAAGTCCCCTAGTCTCCAAAAATTATGGACATCATTGACAGCCTTTATGAGTATGAGGCATACTTGGGTGGCGGGACTGTTTAAACCTACTACTCCGGTTCAGTTGGTAAGTTTAGCAGATAATATTAATATAGATATAGCATAAGTTAGACCTGGATTCCCAGGCAGGTTATCACCTCCTTAGCGGATGGGTTATCTGGGCTTTGGATTTCCAGAAGGTATACAGAGGGGATGTTAACATGGACCCAGGTGTCAGCAATGATCTGGGATTTTGGATGTATATTGGTCTCCCTAAATAAGTAGATCGGCATGCCTTCTTGCCCATCTACAGAAGGTGGGGGCAGTTGTACCTGAGACCTTCTTAAATGATATTTGAGTCAGTCAATTTGGCCCTCGCTCTCTAGTAGGCAAACTCGGGCCTTGACCTATATCTTAGAGTTGCGGGAAGTTTCAAAACTAGGGGGACCATATGCCCCAGTTGAGATAATCAACCTTGATCAAAATGTACCACTGCTGATTAGTCTCAAAAAAACTGAGTTTCAAGAAGAAGATCATAGTTTAGAGTATTCAGCATAATGGCAGGGGTATTTAAAGAGAGCAACCCAAATTGGGTAGGTAGGGAAGAATAGTCCATATAGGTTGGGTACATTGTGAGCCAGCCATGCCATAATCCAAAGAGTGTGGCAAGTCCAGAGCTATCTTGATATGCTTCATTAATGTAGGAACCCAGTTGAGTTTATGCTCGCTAGTGCATCACACCGCTTGTTTCCTCAAAGGTTTAATTATAAAACAATAAAGAACTAATAAAAAACTGAGCTTTATAAAATTTTTACTAGTGCACGGGAATAGTAAGAAAACTGATCCCTCTTGATATATTATCAAACAGTATTTTGACTTTATCAAGGGTCAAAGGGATATAAGAATAAGTTTGGAATGGCTTGTTGCAGTCTGAAAAAGGAAATAAGAGCATTCGTCCTACTGAAGCTTGAAAAACTTTCTTCACTTAGGCTGAATGATGGATGGGGTATCGTTTTTGGGGCAAGACGTAACCATGGGGTAATGACTTAAATTTTTTAGCCAATCCTCATTTGAGAAAAATATTACACCTTGGGGGACCCCCGCCACGCCTATAAAAGGGGGTGTCCCCCGCGTTGGTGCTTGAAGATACCTAGTTGTGGCTGGGGTACCATACAAGGGACGCCTCAGGGTCTGCTGCGTAATCAGAGTAATATGACTACTCAATTTTGTATTTATTGCCCGTGTATCATTTTAAATAGTGTTACCCCAATTTTCAGGGTTCCACCGAGAATTGGACGATGTCTTTTGGCCAATATCATCATTAGTATTACTTAAATCGTTTGTATTAGTATTGATAACTTGCAAATGGCCAACATTTCCCCTTTTTGGCTGATATCAACCCAACACATTCTTATTTTACAGCTGGGAAGGCAAATGTCTAACATTATTCCCTTTTAGAATCTGGGGGAGAATAGGGCCATAGGAATCGGCCATGTACTTGGTTGATAGTAATTCTGGTAGCCAAGATTTCATGGAATACTCAATGCCTCTTTTGTGGCGTGATGGTGAAAGGACCCTCCCAATTTGATCCAAGTTTACCACTTCTAGGAGTGATGCGGTTATGGTAGTATAATAACATGTATGAACTTGGAATGTAGGTAGGTAGGTTCAGAGCTCATTGGAAGCCTACCTTCTTTTGTCACCATTTTTGCTAAATTGGTCATAGCTTCAGATTGGAGTTGGATGATGCGCTGAGCCAATGTTCTCATGACTTACTTAGGTTCCTCAAATCAAGAAGTGAATACATCTTTAGATAAGAGGTCAGGTACTCCTGGTTCCGGCCATACAAGACATGAAATGGAGACATTTTTAAAATCTGGTGATAGCATATCCAGTATGCCATAAGTACACTAGGTAGATATTGATCCCAGTGAAGAGGATCAGAGGAAAATATTTTTCGTAGAATGGAAATAAGGTTCCATTTGCTCTATCCAAGGTCCCTTTTGTGAAGGGATTATATGGAGCTGAGAAAGGTTGCTGGGCTCCCATGGATGTAGCCAGGATTTTGACGACTCTGGAGGTAAAGTTCTTACCATTATAGCAGAGTAGTACTTGTGGACAGCTGTGACGAGTGAAAATGTTTGGATGTATAAAGGTGGCTTTGTCCTTGGCCGTTTGGGCAAGAAGAGCCACGGTTTCAATCCACTTAGTGAAGTGGTCAATAGCTACTAGGATAAATCTTTTTCCACTGGTAGTCTGAGGAAGGAGACCTACTACATCCAAACTGATGGTGTGGAACGGTTGTTGAGGGGTTGCTGGTTGATACTGGTATCTAGACCTGAAACAGGATTGCTTCTTACACGTAAGGCAAGCTTTCAAGACGTCAACAATAGATTCCATCATTCCATCCCAATAGTACCAATCATTAAATCCACTCATAAGTTTTTTTTTTGCCCCTCCATGACCTAGGGTGGAGTGAGCTTCTAGGATAGCAGGTACACGTTCCGAGGGCTGAAGGTAAGGCATCTATTTCGTCCCCACCTGCTTATACTTCTTCCCTTTCTCCACTTTAGTGCTATGAGAGTGACAATCTAACATCCTCTGGTCAGGATCATCCTCATCCTCCCATTTATTGGGGGTCATTAAGAGGTCGTGTAACCTCTCCACCTCACTATTATCTAAGTGAAGGGCTGGCAGCCGAGTCAACCCATCAACATTCATGTGACAGGTCCCAGCACGGTGTTCAATCTTCATATCATAATGCTGGAGCTTTAGAGCCCAGCGAGCTAACTGGCTAGTAGGATCATTCATATTTTATAGCCACTTCAATAAAGCGCATTCCGTAACTACAGTGAAGGTGGACCTGTATAGGAAAGGGCGGTAGAGTTTTACAGCTAAAAAATCAGCGATGAACTCCCTCTCTGTAACGCTATAGTTGCATTCCGCTTTTGAAAGCATTTTACTGAAATAAGATAACGGATGATCAACACCGTTTTCAATTGATTGGGCTAAGATGGCCCCAACAGAGTAACATAGGCGTCAGTAAACAAGATAAACGGTTTATTATAATCTGGTTGCCGTAGGATAGAACGTTGTTGTAGAAGTTGCTTCAGCGTCTCAAAAGCGGCCTTTTGTTCAGCACCCAAATAAAAAGGGGTGTCCTTGGTTTATAGACGGACAAGGGGCTCGCTGAGCTGGGCGAGCTTAAGGATGAACAGATTTTAATACCCCATTATCCCAGGAAATACCTGAATATCCTGTAGATTGTTAGGGGAGGCGTTTTTGAGATTGCCTCGACCTTGTCCTGCATGGGTTGAATTCCTTCTTGGGAAACGGAATGGCCAAAAAATTTAATTTCCTTTGGAAGACTGTACACTTTGAGGATTTCAACTTAATACTAGACTTACATAACCGTTGAAACACCTCCTTCAAGTGATCAAGATGTTCGTTTTAGGTTTTTGAGAACACCGTGATGACATCAAGCTAGACGCTGACACAAGTTAACTTGAGGTCCTAAAAGGTGTGATCCATCGCACGCTGGAAATAGGCAGGTGCATTGCACAACCCTTGAGGTAATTGTATGGGTTAGAAGAGACCCTCACTATAGATAAGGGCGCATTTCTCCTGATCCTTAGGAGAAAGGTCCATTTGCCAATGGCCACTAGCCAAGTCCATCGCATAGAAGAATTTAGATCTGGAGAGTTGTGCTAGGGCATCATCAATGCGGGGGATAGGATAGCTATCCTTTTTTGTGATGTTATTAAATTTTCAGTAGTCCATGAATACCTGATGACCTCCGTTTTTCTCTTTAATTAGCAAAAGGGGGATGACCAAGGGCCTTGTGATTAGACTAGTAACCCCGTGTCTAGTAACTTCTGGAGCTCCTTCCTCATTTGCTGTTCCACCACATTTGACTTGTGATAAGGTTTTGACCTAATAGGACGGGCATCACCCACATTGATGGTGTGGCACCAGCCCTTCATGTGGATATAGTTAATATCAGATTTGGAGAATATATCGCTATAGTCTTCTAATAAAGTATGGACTTTTCCAGTTCATCTGGGGTCAATTCATCCGAAATATGGACGTTGGTCAAGGTACATACTAAGTTATCCATTGACAACCCCAAATCCATCATTGAGCCAATGGAGTGAATTTGTTCAATGTCCTCCACAGGGATTAAAAACCCTCTGCCAATCTCCTGGTGTTTTTTATGATCATGTCCTTGCCGGTGAGGTTTCCCAGCATATAGTAATAGGCTTCTGGTAGGCTGGGTCTAGTATCCCAGGTAATACCTGAGGCTCTAAGGGGCTAACGCCCTCAAGACTTACGAGGTGCAACAAACAGTGGTGTGGGATTTAGAGCGTGATTTTTTTGTCAACCACTCGTTTTTTACCAGGCCTAACCAAGACCTCATCTGCAGCATAGAAAGGGATACCGTCCCTAGCATCCAACGAATGGGGCAATTTCTTTGTGTTCCTCCCAGAGGTGGTATAGTGTAAAGTCATAGCTGAAAAAGAAAATCAACCAGGCAAAAGTATTCATTCTTGCCAGGCTCTTTATTGGATAAGACTAAAAAAAACTTTGTAATTGAGAAATGAGAGGAACCCTTGCTTCATGTTGATTATTTCATCATACTCAATCACAAACTGGGTATCTATGAGCATATCATAGGCGTTGTCATCTAAGGCCACTTCAGGGGCCAATATAAATGAGCTTCCCAATTCGGATAGGAAGAGAAGAATATGCCCCAATTTCATGAGTGTTATTAGGGCCAGTGGTTCTAAACTCTTGATTGTACTCCAAGTCATGCGCCAGCTTTATCTTTTTTATAATCTTAGAGGAAATTAAATTAACCGGGGAGCCAGTATCCAGGATGGCCATTACCTGGACTTTTTGAATAACCAATTCACCTTGGTGAGTGTTCCTCCAAAGTTAGGTGACAGAGCTAAGACCTCCTTAAGCCGAAAAAGTGGACTCTAATTTGTTTACAATCTCAGTCTATTTATCCAAGATGGATTTCATGGTATGACCCGCTGAAGAGGTTAAATAAAACCAGCTAAGAATTCATCACCGTCGCTGGCAGTTTTAATAACCCTTGGGCATTCTAAAATTTGGCTGAGGTACGTTTCCCCAGGTAAGGTGGTTTCTTTACTCCTTCAGCGTTTAATCAATCAGGGACCTCCACTTCTGCAGGAGCTTCCAATAAGTAGTAGCCAACATCATTGTAACTCCTCTCAGATTCATCCCCAAGTGTATTTTCGACTAATGGCAAAGCCAAATTTGAAGTAGGGGAGATGGATACATGAGGTTGGGTAGCCTTAGGGCGTGCAACTAACTGCTTGGCTATAGAGGAAGGCACAGAAGCTTAGTAATAAAAGTGCGGAATCATAGTAACTGTATGATAGGTTTTAGCCCTACAGGATGGAAGGATATCAGTTTTAGGTCTCACTAAGGGAGCATGTTTCCCAGGGAGGATAGGCACTGGTGAGCTCACCCCCAACTGTTATACATGCGAAAACTCCTCAGTGGTTAGAATGGAAGGTTTCCCCTCAGCTTCACTGGGTTTGCACATGAATGAAAATTGGCAACGTCTAGCAGATCCCCCTTTATGTCACGGTTATTTTTGAATTGGCGATTCACTGAGATGATATGCCTGGCTAGAGAGGGATGAGAAGCTAACACAGTTAATAGAGCGTCAATAGCATCATCAAGTGTGAGAATTTTAGAGGCTGACAACCTTTGCGCAGCGAGGTAAAATCATTCAGAAAAGGCAATGGGCGGTTCATCCTCATACACGCTAAGGCGCATAAAGGCCTATTTTCCCTATGTAGACTCGCTTTGATCCAAATTCAGCCAAAAAAAGCCTCCTTCATATCTGCCCAGGCGTGAAAATGGTCCAGGTAAGGAACTATTATCTCTTGCGCTAGGCGGCTTAAGCAAGGAAGGATGTGTTGAACTTTTTCTTATCAGTTGCGCCATGCATGGCAGCTTCATAAACATACAAAAAAAGTAGCAATGCTCCCTTCTCCAGGGATGTATATGTCTATAATGGGGTTTTAATGGTCGCTGCTCAAATTCATAGATACGGGATAAAACGCTTGCTAGTTGCTTTTTCAGAGCAACTAAACGTGATTCCATGTGAAAAGGAAAAGAGGAAAGCTACTCACGTTTGAAGCCTCTATTTTTGACGATTTTTGAGGTGTAAAGGTGTCCCCTGTAGTGAGCACCATTTTGTATGAACCCAGCTGAGTTTTTGCTCGCTGGTGCCTCACGCCACAGGATTTCCCTAAGATTATTTAAATTAACAATAAAATACTAATAAAATACTGAGTTTTATAAGATTTTTATTAGTAGCGTGGGAATAGTAATAAAACTGATCCCTCTCATTATCTGACTGATCAGTATTTAAACTGTATTGAGGGTTGAAGGGATTTATGAATAAGTTTGGAATAGCTTGTTACAGTCTGAATAGGTAAATATAAACATTTAACCTATTAAAGCTCAAAAAACTTGCTTCACTTAGTCTGAATGATGGATGGGGTATAATTTTTGGGGCAAGACGTAACCATGGGGTAATGACTTAATATTTTTTAGCCAATCCTCATTTGAGAAAAATATTACACCTTGGGGGACCCCCGCCACGCCTATAAAAGGGGGCGGCCCCTGCGTTAGTGCTTGAAGGGACCTGGTTGTGGCTGGAGGAGTACCATCCAATGGACGCCCCAGGGTCTGCCACGTGATCAGATTAATCTGACTTCTAAATTCTGTATTTATTGCCAGTGTAGTATTTGAAATTGTGTTACCCCAATTTTCAGGGCTCCACTGAAATTAGCCAGGGTCTTTTGGTTAATATAATTGTTAGTATTACTTAAAACATTCACATTAGCATTGATAACTTTCAAAGGGCTGAAATTTCCCCTTTTTGGCTGATTTCAACCAAAACATTCTTATTTTGCAGCTGGGAGGGCAAATGTCTGACAATCAACTTGGACAATAAAACATTTATGGGGAACCACTGTTGACTATGGTGAGAACTGGAACCTTATAAACTCAACTGAAATATGGATAACCAGACTTCTGAACTGGTGAGGATGTGTGAGAAACATGTGAGAGACATTGGAAAAAGAGTAAGCAGTATCAATTTCCTTATTATCAATGAGAATAAAACTTCTTCTTCAGGTATGATAGCTCCAGGTTTATTTGAGTTCATGGATGATTCTTGTGGCTTGGTAGGGATGTCAGCATTGAGCGCCTCGTCCTTCATGCTAATGGCCCTTTTACCACCCCCTCAGCAAGTCGTTTCCAACATGCCTTAGTGCTGTGTAGAAAGCCATTGCAGTAGGTGCATCAAGGTTGAGGATTCTTCTGGTTTTAACCACATGGACCTGAGGAAATTTGGAGGAACCTGGAAAGGTAGCCTTGGAGTTCAGGGTTGACGCAGGGATCTCATTGATTGCTTTCTTGATTTCTCAAATACATATAAACTGTTCTTTTGGTCGATTATATGCATTTTACCCGGAATAAAATCCTAATGTGGAGATAACAGTGGTAATGGCGTCGTCCAAGGTAATACAATTGGTGGTAGCCAAGATTTGTGCTTGGGCGTTGAAATGGCTTGTGAACTCCATGAGGCTCTCTCCTTTATTCAGGCGTAAACCCATGAATATTTTTTTGATTGGCCAATTTTTGATTGCTGCCATATTTTTCTGGATTGATGCCTTATGGACCTGAGCCCAGGTGTTGCATTCCTTTAAGTGGGAGCCATGATCTCCATAGCATTGCTGTTAATGCAGGAGAGGATGTGCTTCATTTTCTGCTGTTGGTGGCCTCCTCTATGGACCTCTCATAAGCATAAAGGAAAGATGCGATGCTTTCCTGGCCAATAGTGAACCTTTCTTTAAAACTAGGTTTAAAAATTAGTTACAAGAGGAGTGGAGAGGTTTTTAACGCTTAATTGGTGCAGGCTCATAGAGCTCAGTCTCTGCATAGTCATGGGGGACCTTTTGGTCCAACTGTCATCTTAGGCTCTTTAGGTCCTCTTGGATTCCTCCCAGTTTCTGTTTAGGAAGGAAATGGTAGCTTATGGGCAACCTGCACATTAAAGGCTTGTTTTTGGCATCCTGAAGAAGAATTAGACTCTTAAGGGTGGTCAAATGGGTCTCAACACTCAAAAGGTTTGTTCAAGCTGAGAGATGTGGTTATTTGTAAGCTTGTTGAAGACGCTAAAGTTATCCATTTCATCTGAAAATGCCTCCACGGAGACCTTGGAGTTTAGGTGGACTCCATCTACTCAGTTTGCATCCCTGGGCTACATTCCAGATTTGATCATTTAAGGCGGCTAGGGTTGCCAAAACATCCTTTCGCCAAAGGTCTTTAGGGTCTTTGGGGTAGGTGCTGCAGGGCCAGAGGGCCCTCAAGTCCCACAAGGACCTGCAGGTCCTTTGGTTCTCTCACTTCCTTCAAGAACATTGGGCCCCCTAGGCCCTTTAAGCCCTTCACTCACGGAGGTGTAGTTGCGAGAGACCAGCTCCTGATAGTGTTGTTCAAGGATCTGTACCAGATCTTAAACTTGGTGGAGGTGCTGGTTCCAGGCAGTCTCAAGGAGTTGGTAATCTGAGGCAGTTAGTCTTTGAGGTAACCAGAAATTTCCACTATCTAACTCTGCAATTAGAACTTGGGCTTCATTTATTAATTGTTTTTATCAATAATGGCCTCTTGGTTGTTGTGTACAAAGGAGAAGGCCGCGTTGTAAAAATTGATGCCATGGGAGTTTAATGTTTAAGTGAGCCCCGTTGTCAGGAGACTTCATTATGGTGCAACCTGACAACTGGAGGAGGTGAGAAATAGCAGGGCAAATAAAGTTCCAAAGGTAGCACTCGGTTCCCAGGGTCAGTTCTCCCACTGGTAGCTGGTCCGAGGTATAAAGATCCTGCATGGTAGAGGGCACTGAAGAGGTGTGGGAGAGACTGTATCAGGAACCAACAGAGTAAATGTCATTTATTAACTGATGAACAATGTCATTAAGGTTCACATACTAAAATAGATACTAATTTTTGACAACTGAGAGCAGGGATAACTTTATTGTTGGCAAAATTCAGAAACTTTATGCTGCGTGGGTGGCACTTCATACTTCAAGGTATCAATCCATCAAGCAACGCTTCTTGACTGATCAGCAGAGTGGTTTTAGTGACTTCTAGTATCCTCCATTATTTGTGATATACTTTTCACTTAATACATCTTGGAGCCACTTGTAGTGATCACCACTTCTCTCAGCGTAAGAGTTCTTGACTCTCACCAAAGACCAAAAAGGGCTTGAAGCTGAAAATTAGCTGAGAGATCGAATAACAAAAAAATGGAAAAAATATAGACTATTTTATTGTGTTAGAAAGCGTCAATATTTATAGAGTGCGTGGGGCATTGTGCCTCATGGACCTTCATGGCCCCATAGGATCAGGATTCTTTACTGCCTTCTGGATCAACCGCTTGGATGGCGCCCTCATTGTAAAGCATCATCCTTATGACCACAGCGGTGGGGGTGTCGCCTCTTGTCATTAAAGAAGTGGGATTGGGTTTCCTTAAGTAGCTTCCATTGATTCTTGTACACGTGGTGCTTAATGTTTGAATCTAGTTTTGGTGCCTTCATGATAAGGTTCCTTTCATGTTGATTCAAGATCAATCTGTCAAGGCTCAATTCAGGAGCAGGGACTTCAGCTTGCTCGTCATCTCAAATCCTGCCACCATCCAACTTTTTCCTGGTTAGATGTAGAGAAGAAACTTATGGACTTTGAGAAGGGGTTAATAAATTAGATCTTAGAAGTTGTTATATTTCAATAGCAACCTAGCCTCCTCAACTTTATTCTTTTAATAAGAGTAAAATTAAATAGGGAGTATCCCCATTATTTCTTGTGTTGTACCCCCTTCATTAACTAAATTCTGTTGATCCATCAGAGATAATATCATCATATTTTTCAATGAGGGATTTATCTGTTAGTAACTATTTAAGACTAAGAGAATTTTCATAATTAACTTTGATTTTGAAATAAGAGAATTATCCCTAGTCCTAATTTATATAATATTCTACAACTGGTAACAAAAAGTAACTCTTTGATAGGAACTGGGCGCACATAAGCAATAGGATTATTTGTTTCAAAGCTCATGGTTTGAATAGTGAGATTAGCTAACAACTCTGATATAGGTCCATCATAATCAGGATCAAGATTTCCAGGTCATGGCAGAGCCTCTGATTAGAAGGATTAATATTAACTGATATCTCTATCACATGGTCCTTTTTCACTAATATTTGGACTCCATTAATAATTATCATTTGAGACTTAGGCGGATTATCTATGGATATATTTTTAAATTTTTAAATTTATAAATATATTGCGGGGAAAGGCCGACCATGGGATGGACACTTCCGAATATGACTCAGACGAGACAAAACTTAGTACCAGGTGAGGCACCCCAGAGAAACGATGCTATCTCTTTGTTGCCAGCGGGAACGCCACTTATGGGAAGGGGAGGGAACGTGTGTAGGGGGCGTAGCCACTATTGAGCACGTGTGGAGGAAGGGGTCTGATTTGATGAACCAGACTGGGAACCAGGAGGAGACCAGCTGCCAGCGACGTGGTGGGAGATATCCAAACATCCACGCTTGAAAGTGATCCACCAAATGAGACCGGAATCTGTGGACAGCTTCTGGGAGGGTGGGGGATGGATCCAGCGATGGCATCCAAGACAATCGTGTGGATAGTCCACATGGCGATTGCAACCACCAGAGCCCGGAGGGAGGGTGGGAGGGGGAGGCCATTGATGAGGCAAACATATCTCTTGACAGCCTGAAGGGATGTGTTTGATCCTGGCCTAGCAGACGTTGGACTTCGCGCCATATTACTTTAGAGGTGGGGCACTTCTCCAGCAGTGATACAGCGTTCCATACTGCCACACACGACACAGGATGAGTGTAAAGCATTAGAGCGCTCAGCTGTACGATACACCCGCCTCAGACAGCGCCACACATGGGAGCGGACTTGAGGCTGCAACAGAGGATGGTGTGCGTATTTCCAGATAGTCTTTTGGGTCTCAGTGGAATAAGGGATGTCCATCATGTCCAGGTAGTCCACCCTGGATAGGACTTGGGGTCGAATGGGAATCACGCCATCATGGATGGGTAGCCCCTGTACCTCTTGTGTGAACTGAGGAGAGGAGCGGCCTCTTCGGTTTGTATGTCCACTAATACGAATTCTCCACTCTGCGCTTCGCATGGAGAGTAGGATTCGTTTGTAGTGGGTTTTGGTCCCGTGAGGACCTGTGGCTGATGTGTGTGATGCGAGGTATTTCATCAGGGAGTGGGGGTTTGATGGATTGTTGAGGACCAAGGCTTGGGAGAAGTTGGAGTGGGCCGCGCGGGACCAGTGTTGGGATGGGAGTGTAGGAGCAGTGACGGCCGCAATCCAGGTGCCTAGGATCTTGGCGGCATGGGCTTTGAAGTCAAGTAGGCCCATGCCACCATGATGATGAGGGCCAAACATGACCTCTAGCCGTACTGGTGGAGGGCGGCCTGACCAAAGCCAACCTTGTAGCAAAGCATACAGGTATTTGAAGAAGCTTGAGGAGAAGGGGGATGGCGTGGGCTCCAAACCAGACTTTGGATAGGAGCATAGAGTTGGCAAGAACAACCCTGCCAGTGAGGGTAGTAGGGTGGGCTCTGAGAGAGGCGATTCGCTTCGTCACATTGTCCAGTATATGGCACTCCATTACTGCTGACGCGTATCCTCCTGCCTCCAACCACACGCCCAGATGGCGTACCGGTCCTATGGTAGGTCGCGGCACAAAGGGGAGCACCAGTGGAGCGGTGTGTTTTGAGTTAGTAAGGCGTGGACTTGGGCGAGCAGATGGGCTGGGTTGGGAACTACTTGCTGGGGCCCAGCAGTTCTGAAACTGACCAAGGAGGATGATTTCGGTTTTGGAGGCGTTCAGTGCCGCGTTGCTTACCTGGGAATATTCCTGGATGAGGGCTTCAAGCGCGCGTGCATCTTTGTTATTAGACACCCTCACCACGCAATCATCTGCAAATGCCATCATCTTGACTGAGGTTTGGCCTGGCACATGGACCCCCAGTGAGTTGGGCATTCACATTTCGCAGTAGTGGGTCAAGGCTGAAGTTGTATAAGAGTGGGCTCAGGGGGTCCCCTTGTCGCAGGCCCCTTTGAGGATGGACTACTTCCGTTAGGAAACCTGGGCCACGCACAGCCATTGTTGCAGATTCCGTGAGCAGCATCACCCAGTTAATGAAGCGGGGAGGTAGGCGGAATTGTTGGAGGCAGGCCCTAAGGTATTCCCAGTTTACTCTATCATAGTCCTTTTGTTAGTCCAAGAATACAAGTGCCCCAGAGGCTGTGGACTGACACACATTAGCCACAGAGTGAACGTTATCCCAAATCAACCTTCTGGGGATGAAACTGAATTGTTCTGGAGAGATGGTGGCAGATGCTACAATCCCTAAACGTTTAGCCATGATTTTTGTTAAAATTTTGGTGTCTGTGTTTGTTAGAGAAATGGGGCGCCAGTTGGCTAAGTCTTGCCTATCCCCTTTCTTGAAGAGTGTGACTGTAAAGGCCTCATGTCCTCCTGGTAGGAGGCGCATTTCCAACAGGCTTTGGTTGAGTGAGGCTAGCAGCAATGGGGATATATATTTAAAATATTTTTTGTAGAACTCATATGGAATGCCATCTGGGCCTGGGCATTTTCAGTTTGGCGCACCACGAATGGTAGTCCATAATTCATTCGGAGTAATTAAATTCATTATTTCCGGGTATTGGAAAATGGTGTGGATATGAGCTATGTCGAGAAATTCTGCCATTTCAGCTGGCTGAATTGGTTCAGCTCAGTATAACTCAGAGTAATATTTTTGCATTTCGATTGCCACTTCGGCCGGTGTGTCCACAATAGAATTATCTGATCTTCGCACCTGTGTGCAGGCCACACTCTGGCATGGTGCAAAATTTTTTTGAAGAAGTATGCGGTGCACTTGTCACCTTTAGTGATGCGTGTGGCCCTGTATTGGACACAAACCCGATGTTTGTGTTGCCTTTCAAGTGCGTTGAGGTGGGCTGCTGCCTCCGCCCACTTCTGGCCCCATGCAGGGCTATATCCTGAGGCTGGAATGTTGGACTCTAAGTGGGCCAATTCTGCCAGCGCATGCAATATAACCACCGATGTGGCTCGTGAGCATCTGGATGAGAGATGGCGATAGTGGCGGATGGTGTCTTCTTTGAAAGTCGCCCATGTGGAAATGGGGTCCACGCAAAACGGTGCAACAAACAATTTTGCCAAAGTTGCCTCTTCCACCCACATGGAAAATCCTGGTGACGTAAGCTCTGGGGGGCGGATTTTGCACCAATGTGGGGCCTTTGCAACTGTGACGGGTAAGTAGTATATTATCAATACCAGTCAGTGGTCAGAGAATTCCATTTTCGTTGTTTTGAAGTGGGAGATGTGGGGTTGGAATTTCGCCAGCGCTAGAATAAGGTCAATGCGGGTCATGGACCTTAATTAGCCATTGTGGACGTGGGGACGCATCATGTTTTCGAGCAGTGGGGCATGTCATGGCAGCGCATCCATCAACCTAAGGGTGGCTTTTAGAACGCGTAGTTCTATGTGACCCTGTGGGGCGTGGGGTGAGGGTGGCCACCGGTCCGTTGGTGAGGTTAGCTAACAGTTCATGTCGCCAATTAGGAAAGAATCAGGGGGTAGCGGGAGGGATTTGACTGACGAGAAAAATTCCTGACGCTCTTGTGCACTGTTTGGGGCGTAAATGTTGACGATTGTGTGTGCAACATCAGCCCATGAGAAGGTGACAACAAGCACTCGGTCATTTAGGAATGTTTCTGGAGATGTAAGTTTGAAAAAATTGTTTTTCTGAATTAGCACCCCACAGTGCTTCAACCAAAAGGATAGGGATGGTAGGAGCATTGTTTTCCAAGCTTCCTTGGAACCTCATGGACAGTGGGTTTCCTGGATGGCCAGGATATCCACGGGTAAATTATTTTGTAAAAAACTCAGTTTCCTAGCCTGGGACGGGGAGGCCTTGAGTCCGGCAATATTCAGCATCCCTAGAGTGAAGGTTTCCCCATCGCACCTTAGGTGCGAGGGGGTGGGCCCCTGGCCCACCAGCCTCTTCCAGGTCCCCACGGGCTTTCACAGCAGTGCGGGTATTAGCAGCAACGCTATCAGGGTTTTTGTTAATTTTTGTGGAAAGAGTCGCGTTGGCTTTGGCCTTCGCTTTTTGTTTTCCTGACGTCAGACGAATTTTTTGCGGTGCGGATAAGTTTGGTGCACCGTCGAGTGGGGCAAAAAAAAATTTTTTGGTTGGGATAGGTCCCAAGTCAGTTTTGACCAGGGCTTGGGTGCAGCAATTGGGTGAGATCAAATCTCCCATCAGATCCTCGGATTGAGTGGCCCATTCAGCTTGGGCCTCCCAATCTGATTGGGTGATGGATTCCCGAGTTGCTTCCACCATGAAGGTCTCCATGTCCTCCTGGCGTTGTGAGTGTGGGATGGTGGTGGTGACCTTGGCCGCTTCCTTGGCCGCGGTCCTACAGGCCTGCTTGGCCTTCTTCCACTCCTGGGGAGATGGGCTTTACCAATAGGTAGCAGCCTTGTGCTCCCCACGGGAAAGCCTCTTTGGTGCTTGCAGTTGGTTCGTAGTGTGCCTCTCCGCTGGCCATGGCCACCAAGGGGTGCTCTTGGAATGTAACGCCCTCTTTGATAGGGCACGCATGTGCCTTATGGCCGAATGTGTCACAGTGGGTGCAAATGGGGGGCGCGCTGTCCACGGTTACCTGGAATGGGTGGGTGGTGTGCCCTGCGATGTCAATAAAGGTGGAGTGCGGGATCTGGGTTAGGTCCTTCGCGATCTCCTCAGTTAGGGTCAGAACTGCAATGGCTTTGCCAGTGCACAGGTGTGGCATCAGCATGAAACGTTGCATTTTGAAAGATTGTATTTCGCCATATATGGCGAGACCATCTTTCAGGTGTTGCTCCAAAATGTCACGTTTTACCATAGTAGGCAAAAAGTCAAATGTGAGGAAAATTTGGTTTGATTTTGTCCATCTGGTGCGTTTAGTTTCGACGACCTGTTGCCCTTTGGGGAGGTCGACCACTATGCGCACTGCTGCAGCCTTGTCTGCTGCTATTTTGCTTTCAAAACCTAGGTCCAGCCAACCGTGCGACATGGAGTGAGGTGCAACGTACACCGCAGTCAGGAAAATTTTGTGTACATCTTCACAAAATTTTTCCCATAGGGCCGTTTTTTGTATGTCCAGATACACACGGACTCCAAATTCCACCGACAAAAGTGGCTGGGAATGTGGCGTGTTGATGTACTGGTTGCATCGTGCTTGCCACACGAGTATCTCCAGAAAAATTGTGACGCCAGTTTTTTTAGATTTTTTTCTATTCCGCCAGATTCTCTGGGGCGTTTTCAAACGTTAGAGGCCGCGGGCCTTCCGCCTGCTCCTCTTGCCTTGCTTACCCAACTGCTCCCAGACATGGGCGCAGACTAATCCCCTCTATAAGATTATCAAACTAGATTTAGTCTTGAATTGAATGGGTTGCAAAAGTGTTTGCAACGAGAAAGAAAAGTTTTTTTATCTATGGATATATTAGAAAATAAAAGTATCCCTTCATTCACACATATTAAAGGTGAGGAAGATTAGCTATGGAACCAGTATTCAATATTTAATTTGAGTTATAGAAGTAAACTTTTCTAGCAGGCATATGCGATGTTTAGACATCATTTATTGGTAGAAACATCGTTTAATAATAGGGGCATTTGATAACCTATCAATGAAAGGTACTTATCCTTATTGCTGATGATAGCTTAAAACTCAGTCAGAAACTTAGTCCCAAGAATAAAATAATTATGATTATTATCAAGTACAACAGCATGAGCAGTCACGACTAATTTATTAAATGCATAGGTAAGGAAAAATAAGTCCATAAGGATTTGGTATAAGAGGACCCAGACATCCCATATTCTTTGTATTGTTTAAATTGAGACCAATTATATTTTTATACATAAATTTATTTGAGGTACACCAACCAGGGGATGAACAGTACCAAAATTCAAAACCAAAATAAAATAAAATAACCAATACAAAAGAATGACTGGGAAGACAAAACAAAACAGCAAACCAAGTGGGGAGCGGAAACTGCTAACCCACCATGGCTGAGGGTGAGGGGGGATTGGGCAGTTTGTCTGCAGATGAGTTCACCAAAACTATGTCATGTTGGTTAGAGAGATGAATAAAAGTGGAGAGCCAGGGCGTTGGGCATAAGCGTAGTGTGGGTGGATGGCGGTGTAGTATGAGTTCTCCACCTCCTCATCACAATAAGCGTGGTAGACTGCTTCAATTACTTCTGCTAAGTGAAGTTCAGCTTGAATGCACGATTTAGTGAGTTTGAAAAATCAGAGATACTCTGGTGGGTGAATTTAGCAGATGGGTTAAAATCTGCTAGTATAGTGACATGCATGACAGCAGCTTTGGCATCAGAAAAAAAACTGAGATATCACTGCAGGAAGATTCAGGGAAATTAAGGGAAGTAGAGTGTGGGCAGCCCTAGTTGGTATTGAGCCACTAATTTGGGCACCGCTTTGCATAGTATTGGGCAGTGGGGTGAGACCGCCGCTGCTAAGGCGAGCTGGTGGTCACTTTGGTAGGGAGCAGCATTGGGTTTATGGGTAAAACGTTTGGGGGGGTGGGGTATCATCAAAATCAGAAAGGAAATATGGCCTGTCCATAATCAAACTGGCTGAGAGAATGACCACTTTGCTCACTCATGATAATGTCACCTGATTTGTCAATCTCATCCAATAGGTCCCATGGATTCTGGTTTAGGAGAATAGTGTTGTTAGAAGTTGGGTGGGTGGTAGTGGGTGAATGGGTTGCTTGGGAGCGAATAGCAGTCAAATCCTGACTCTGATTGGCAGAAGTAGAATTGGGTGGTTGATTTGGTGGGGGCTGATTTCCCACTCTGGCCAATCAAATGAGAGTGTTAGATGAGAGGGGCAGCAAGACACCCCATTCAAAACTCGCTGAATGTGGCTCTAAAGCCACATCAGAGGAAGTTTCTTGGGGGCAGGATTTTTGGAATGATCAATTACAAAACAGAGGGGGCAAATTTGGTGACCATTATCCACCCAAGACCAAAAAAAGTGCTCAGGTGCTGCTGTGATACGAGCATGGGGGGAATTTGGTGGGCTATGGCAGGGTGGTGTGGGATAATGGTTGCAGTTGCATGAGGGGCAGCAAGGCGCTCCACACCGGAGGGAACAGCAAAGATGAGTTTAGGCTGAGAACCATATGCCATAAGCTCCACCATTAGCTGATTATACAAAACTTGGGGTGGAAGATGGGAAGGAAGGGATGCAAAGGACACCACCATTGTGATGTCTGTAGGCTGGTGAGCTCAGGTAGTAGGTATGGGAGTATTTTTAAAAGTAAGGGAAGTATAAGCCGCTGATGCAGCAGCCTCCTCCGTCTGGAATCCAATATTGAAATAGCCCTTAAAGGGGCGGAAATTGATAAAGCCATCTGGCGCAAATTCAGCAGTGGCCAATTTGATAATCGCCTTGTTGGAATATGGGAATAAACTTCTGTAGTCAACTTGGCTAAAAAATGGATTGTTATTGATGGAGGGTGAGAGGATGTGGGCAAAAAGGGTGGATGCGCTAGATGGATCACTAAATCATATGGGGGGACAAAACAGTCAGATAAAGATGGCGGGCTATTCAACCCTGTGTGAACACATTTTTCCATAGGGTGGAAAACGATAGGTGGTGGAGCACCGCTACCCCACATTGGAGCAGCAGGTGGCTGATCTGTGGACATATTGTAAAAGGGCGTGGCCAGACAGCGGTGGTAAATTAAACTTTTTCTTTATTAAATCACTCAAAAGTGAACTCAAGTGAAAGAAAGATATTTTATACATAATTCTGGGTTAAATAATTGTCAGCACTTTAGACAGCAGGATGGGAAAAGGAACAGGCTTTAATGCTTCTCAGAATCATATGGTGTTACCTTCAATAAAAATATAGAAAGGGGCCAGAACCGCCAGGGTGAACAAGGCTTGCTGGATAACCTCAATAAAATCATAAAAATAGAAAGTTTGTTAAAAATTATTTGAGCAAAAAGACAATAATCATTTATCTGAAGCTTGGGTTATCAACAGGGTGTTTATTTGTTGCACATGGGATGTTCCCTTTCTGACCAACGATGGGACCTCTTTGAGCTTCAAGTAGAGGTGAATGACGAGATGTCTTCCTTTGTGTTATGGTAGTCTTCCAGAATCAGAAAGGTGCTCTCTTTTTCACCTTGGTCTTAAATGCTTCTGAATTTTTTCTCCTTTTATTAAAATAGTTTGAGGGTTGATGCCTTAATTAAATTGGGGTAAAGAATCATACTACAAGTAAGTGGAGAAAATTATATTTTGACCATATCTAATTTGTCTTTTTCCACAGTTCAAGTTCTTAAAATGCCTCCCTTGAGATTCTGTTGGAAGGGTAAAAAAGCTCTGAGAATTTCCTAATGTACCAAGTTGATGAGAGTGCCCTTGTTAACGCTGATAATTATTTTCTTGTCCACGTCTATGAAGGACCTCAAAGTGGACCAGACCAAGATGTAGCAAGATTGCTGTGTCTTCCTCCAGGGCGATGATGATAGGCCTTTTAAGTCTCCTTGTTAATACACCAGCAAAGAGGTTTATCATAAACTTCTTTATTCTGTCTCCTTGGTCATGGTATTCACTAAAGCATCCTGGCCAGAGACTGCAGTCATATATCTTTATTGATTAAGTCTTTAAGAGTATCTAGGAAGTTTCAGGAGTTGTCAACTTTGGCATAATTGAAAACTAGTTGTTGAGAGGTTCTCCCTGTCGTAAAACGTCTTAAAGGGACATCTTTATCACTCTGTATTTGATGACTTAATAAGCAAGTAGTGCCCTTAGTAGGAAATGATCCCATTGTAGTGTGTCAGTGCAAGCCATCTTTCTCAAAATGGAGATAAAATTGCCATTAGCTATTTCAGCAGCCCCATTTGTGTAAAAGTCTTAGGGGGCCATAAAGGTTTTCAAGTGTTGATAGGTCAGTTAATTTTTAAATCACCTCTGAGGTGAAATTTAGGCTGTTGTTAAGATAGAAGCACCCTTAGGCTATCATGCTGCGAGAAGAGTTTCTGGTATAGAAACAAGGCAGTTGCTCAAGCAGTGGCCTTTTGGGAAAGTACAGCTTTGATACATTTGGTAATGTGGTCCATGACCAAAATTATATATCAGTGACTGTGGACTCCTGTAAGCAGAGGACCAATGACGCCAGTGTTTACTATGTGGAAAGGGGCTGAAGGAGTAACTGCTTGATGTTGGAACCTTAGGGTTGGGCCTATAATTCTGGCAAAGTGTTATACAGGCTTCCAAAGCATCATTAATTGAGTTGAGTATTCCATCCAAGAGTTATTGATATCTCAACCATTGGTGAGTTTAATTAAACACCACATGTTTGGTGGTAGTATGCCCTTCCATAAGGACCTTAGTCCGATCAGAAGGGCGGACATAGGGCCGTTTTTCTGTCCTATTTTATATAACATTCCATTTTTAATTATAGTATTTATTGCTCGCCTTTGAGTTCACTCTAGATTTCAGGGGTTTTTAGTGACCACAAATCAGAATGACAAAGGAGGTCACATAAGTAGTACTCTTGGCAGATAAAACAGTCAGGACTGGCACTCGTGAGAGATCATAACCATTTTGATGTATGCTGCCTGGTTAATGAACAATAAAGAGATCATAGTTTGTAATTGTAAATCCCACCAGGTTGGACAGATATCTGAATCACGCATCTGTTATAAACAATAAAGGGAGGCGTGATTGGTTGTTACATTAAAGTGCTTCTCACAAAGGAAGGGATGGAAATGCTTAATGGCTAGTATTATCCTAACATGAACACTCAGTGATTCTATAGTTCTGTTTAACTTTGTAGAGAGTCTTGCTATAGTAAGTATTTTATAGTCTATCTGATTTTCGTCATATTACTCCAGAATCGCACTAATAGCAGAATTCTTATTCAGTAAAAAGCAAGATAAGCCTATAAAATTTTGGATGTACTAGAGAAGGAGTTTTAGTTAGTGTCAGTTGTAAGACATTGAAGGACTATTGTTATGATAACTCCCAGTGGCAAGGCACTTTCCTTAGTAATAAGTATACTGGGGCTCCGCAAGCTTGGCAAAATGGAGAATAAATTGGCAGTAATACCCCAAAATCTACAGAAAAACCTGAATGTCCCATCAACTCTCAAGGTGGGGAAATCTTGTTTATGGCCGTAACTTTATCTGGCAGTGGTTGGATAACTTTTTTGTTACCTTATGACTGAAAAGCTCCAATTCTCACTTGAAGCATATGCACTTTGATGGTTTCATATTTTAAGATGTTGACTATAACTAGTTAAACACTTCACGCAAATAATTGCAATAAGAGCTAAAGTTCTAGAAGAGGACTTTAATATCGTCTAAATATACCATTACACATGACATTTTCAGGTTTCCTAGGATGCCATCTGTCGCGATTCTAATATAACTGAACAAGAAGCCCTGAGTCAATATAGTGGAATGGATGGAATCCGCTGAATAGTTATGAGTATATTAATTCAAGAGCTTCAAAATGAGGCGATATTGGGTTATTAGGAAATCAGTCAAATTGGGAAATCATGAATTAACGAATGAAGGATTGAAGGAACCAATGAGATACAGTGAAGTGAATTACTAAGCCATGAAAGTGGTACCATCTGAAGTTGCTACAATACAAGCAGGATAATATGAGCAAGGAGGAGAGGTTGTTAGTAGTTCAAAAGTGAGTAGAAAAGCGAAAATTTGCTGTATTATTATATTAAATAAAAGAGAGTTATGGGAGCGTGTGCTCCATATATATTTATTTATTTATAAGTCTATTATATTGTGTCGAGGACAACAATCATCATATCGTTGGTCCTAATTGCTCAGTGGGTCAAACCCTGTGCAAAAATCCGTTGGCGTATATCTCAAATACCGCGATTTTATAACAGTGGTGCTCACTACAGGGGGCCCATTGACCAATAACAATACAATGAACACTAAGCTGCCATCTATGTTGCATCCAGGTTGTTTTGATAAGAAATATGCATGAAATTCTGGCCCTGTTGCATATGAGGAGTTGAGACTCGCGTTATATACTGTTCTCAAAAGTCAAGATGAGTTGCACCAAAAGGTTTACAGTTATAAGTAGCCGCCATTTGATTGCTAAGGAAATATTCATGGGTTCTTTCGCCAATTTTGGTTTGCAACTGAAGGTTCTTCAGATTGATAGAGGGCGAAACTATTACTCTCCTCTTTGGATGTTAAGAGTGCTGATCAAGTCGTTTGTTACCTCTCAGCTAGTTCCGTTTTATACCATGAAGTTAAGGAGATGGTGCTGTGGGTGTTTGGTGGAACTGCAAAAATGTTGCAAAGAAAAGCTAAGTTTCTAACCATCAGGTTTCAGCAGAATGAGACCCTCACTGCATTTGCTGATTGATTCTCAGCAGAGGCACATGTGTTAATTGGGGCAGGAATTTTAACTGAATGTGATGCAAGCCTAGTGTTGACCTCTTCTGTGAAACCATACCAAGAGCTTTTTTAATGCTTTGGCTCCATATTTAGAGGTTGATGTACCTTTGCTTAAACTTGTTCAAATTCTATGCCGGCTATCTGCTACCTTCCCTCCACCCAGTATAAAGCGGAACCCCAATGCCTCCGCTGCTAGCCTTGTTTATATGGAGTAATCATCTCGCCCTGTTCAGCGCCTGGTTGGCATTCCCTGTCCTGATTATCATCACCAGCCTCATTCTCAACCAAGTTGCCAGTAGCAGCTCACCTCCCAGGATGGTCCTGGTTACACTGTCAATACCAGTCCATCTTTTTCTGTGGCCCATTCTACAACAAGCAAGGATTCAGGTCTCATAGGGTTAATTGCTTTTTGTGCGGTTTGCTGGGGCACTTGACTAGGAGTTGTCATAATCATCGTGTTCAGTACCTATTGTGGGAGCAGTATAATCAGGGAAATTCAGAGCGGAGTAGATATGGGACTCCCTACCTTCGCTATTCTGACTCAAAACGTCCCATCTGAACCTATTCCTACACAGCCAGCGGAAGCTTCTCCATACAATGACACCTTTCTATATCAGCAGCCAGTTGTAGGGGTAAATGTGCTAACACAAATGCAATCTATGGATACGGCTGAAGCAGGCCCCCAGGTGCAACCAAAGCTTTATGCCTGTCAAAAGTTTAATCAATTTTCTTCTGACGAACCAGATCCACATGCTGATGCGCTTCTCTTAGAAGGGGTGAATGTGGCCCTCCCTGTGAAATCTATTGTTAAGAATACCCTAAAATTGGGGAGGTTATTATGAGATTCCTTGGAAAAATTGATGCATTAAATGTCCATGTTATAAACAATCATAATGCATCTTATTCTGAGTGTACTTACTGTGACACTGTTGTACAAAAACCCGAGCTTGTGCAATAATTGATACTGGTGCCCAGATCAACATAGTGTCCACAAAGTTGGTGACAAGGCTGGCGTTAAAGCCTGACGTGGAACATCATATGGTGTATGGGACTGCAGGTGTGGAAAACACGGTCTCTGAAGGAGCGTACAGCGCACTACCTTTACGATTTAGGTCAATTGTCATTGTAGCCCCAGCCATAGTGCTACCAAACAATAACTATTACCTTTTAATCAGAACTGCGTTTATGTGCCATGGGCCATTGTTGATATGACCACAGAGGCATTCGAAATTCTGGGGCAGCAGATCCCAATCTACTTTACCTCCAGCGGAATGTCAAAAGATTTAGTACACATGAGTCATACTAACCTTGCATATAGTGATGGGGTGGTTTTGGTTCGCTACCATCAACTTAAGCGCAATACATGGGCCCTTCCCCATCAAACTTACGAATTTTAAGGCCTACCACTTTAAGCTGCTTGCTCTATATCTAATCCCTATGGCCATCAAGCAATTATAAGCACTGAGTTAAAGGTGGAAGTGCCTGCTGGGCTATATGGGGAGGTCATTGGGCCCTATCAACAATCACGGCTTGAGCCCCACGTGGCCCCTGGCATTATACTCCCAGGGCATGGGGATATCAGGGTCTTGGTATCAAATCACCAGGGTAACCCAATGAAAATCTACCAACATCAAGTAGTTGCATTTCTACGTTTCATTCCAGTTGAGGAGGTCCTCAGGATTCATGAGTTTGGTACATTGGATGATTTTGGTCTGCCTGTTGAAACACAGCCTGGCGTAATGGCAGTTGTACTGCGTGAAAATTTAATGGGGTTATCAGAAGATCAGATGGATCAAGCAGAAGCTTTATTCCAAAAATACAAAGAGATATTTGCTGTTGATGATCATGATTTGGGGTGCGCCCAAGGAGTGATCCATTGCGTGGACACTGGAGATCATCCCCCAACAGATCTCAACCAATCTGTCAATCTAGAGCAGCGGAAGAAGTCTTCACAGCAAAAATCAATAAACTGATGGAGCAAGGAATGCTTGAACCATTGAAGAGCCTATGGGCTTCCCCAGTTTTAATTGTCAAAAAGAAGGATGGTACTAACTGGGTAGTTATAGACTACTGCAAGCTCAACAGCTTTACAAAAAAGGACTCATACCCTTTGCCATGAATTGATGATGCATTGGACTGGTTGGGGGGAGCTCGTTACTTCTCTGCAATGACCTTAATATCTGGCTATTGGTAGATCGAGTTACCTGTGGTGGAACAAGAAAAATGCGCCATTATCATGTCAAAAGGGTTTTACAACCAACACGTATTCCACAAGGGTTGTGTAATGCCCCAGCTACTTTCCAACGGGCGATGAACACCATCCTTAGCAACTTGAAGCTGTCATGCGTCCTTGTATATCTTGAAGGTATTAACATTTTCTCCCACACGTTTTCTGAGAACCTTAACCATTTAGAAGAGGTATTCCGCCGGTTAGCTAGGGCCAACATCAAGATCAAACCTTGGAAATGTCATTTTTAAGGATCAGGTTAAGTACCTCAGTTTTGTAGTTGATGCAACAGGGCTGAGACCCCAACTAGCTAAGGTGGAGGCCATTCGGAAGATGACCATACCAAGTAGTAAGCTGGATATACAAGTATTTTTAGGGATGGTTAGCTACTATCACTGATTCATACCTAACTTAAATTGTATTGGAGGACCACTGTTTGAGTTATTAAAAAATGATACCATGTTTGTATGGACGGAACACTGTCAACGCTCTTTTGATACTCTTTGAGCTGTATTGATCAGTGCGCCAGTGCTATGATACCCAAATTTTGAAAAGGAATTTATTGTACAGGCGGATGCATATCTTTCCGCTGTGGGGGCAGTTCTGTCCCAAAAAGATGTTGAAGGGGAGGAGCATCTTGTGGAGTACTGCAGCTGGAGCCTGAATAGTCATGAACGTAATTACACTGTGACTGAGAGGGAGTGCTTAGCAGTGATTTACGCATATAAGCAATTCAGAGTATATCTTCATGGTGTAAAGTTCAAAGTTGTAACGGATCATGCCTCATTATGCTGGTTGTAGAATCTTAAGGAGCCAGAGGGTCGTCTAGCCTGATGGGCTCTTAAACTATAGGCTTACAACTTTGAGATCCTTCACCAACCAGGAGCAAAACACCAGAATGCTGATTGCTTGTTGAGGCTACCAACTATTGCAGTTACGGTGGACCTGAGCAATAATATGTATGACAAGATGCTCAGTGGGAAGTATGATGATGAGCCGCCCCAAGTCATCAAGGCATTGAATGAAATGCAAGCCAATACTTTTCAGCAGAATGGTGAGTTGTAAAAGCAGATTAGCAACTCCACCGTAAACTTCCCATGACCCTCAATGTGGCCTAACATTATCATGAGCGCACATAGAGTAGTTGGGCATGGTGGCGTGCGCAAGACGTTGGAATTATTAAGGCACCAGTATTACTAGAAAAGCATGAACTTCGATGTGCTTGATACTATCTCCTCCTGTCACCAGTGCCAAGTGGAAAAGCTGTTTACCAGAAGACCTCATACTGGCTAGTAAAGCCACACTTCGCCTGGAACACTGTTTCAATTGATGTTGTTGGTCCTTTTCCAACTGGAGCAAACCAGTCCAAGTATATCCTGGTGGCAATCAACCACTTGACAAGGTGGGTTGAGGCGCGGGCCATTCAGGACCTGAGGCAATTACTGTGGCTAAATTTATAATGGAGTGTATCATTCAGCATCACGGCTGCCCGCATTTTATCCTTACTGACAATGGTACTAATTTTACCTCTCACATACTTCCCAAGAACGATGAGATGATGGCCATCATGGGGTTCTAACAACCACATAACACCTGGAGTCCAACGGAATGGTTGAACAAGTCAATGGGACCCTGGTGAATATACTACAAAAGTTGGTTATGGATAGGCCCTCTAATTGGAGTACCTCCTTTCTACTGCGGTGTTTGCTTACAACATTAGCTATCATTCTGCCATAGGGAAAAGCCCATCTCAAATGCTTTATGGGCGGCACCCCACTTTGCCTGCGCTCTTATATTATTGTGTAAAAGACACTGGGGGGATGGATCTGCAACGCTATTTGACTGCCCTAACAAAACGCTGATTAAATTGCAAACCAAAGCATACTCATTCAGTTTATCCAAGAAAATCAAAATCCAGGATGCTGATCAGGTACTGCGAAGTGGCCTAGCGCAATTTAAAGATGGAGACATGGTTCTATTCCACAATTAACATGGGTTTGGTTGGAAGCACAAGTTGGCCAGTATTTGAATTGGGCCATTCAAATTTATCAAAAAAACAAGTATGGATGTGTATACTATCAAGGACCCCGCTAGCAGTCAGATCATCAACCAAGTGCATGCAAAGTTTCTCCAGGAGTATAAGCAATAAGAGCCTTATTGTCCAGTTAAGGAGGGGGTAATGTCGCGATTCCAATATGACTGGATGATAAGACCTGAGTTGATATAGTGGAATGAATGGAATCTGCCAAATAGTTATGAGTATGATTAATTCAAGCGCTTCAAAATGAGGCGATATTGGGTTATTAGGAAATCAGCCAAATTTGGCAATCATGAATTAATGAATAAAAAATTAAAGGAATCAATGAGATACAGCGAAGTAAATTACTAAGCCATGAAAGTGGTATCATCCAAAGTTGCTATAATACAAGCAGGATGAGATGATCAAGGAGGAGAGGTTGTTAGTAGTTTAAAAGTGAATAGAACGGCGAGAATCCACTGTATTATTATATTAAATAAAAGAAAGTTGTGGGAGCGTGTGCTCCATATATATTTATTTATTTATAAGTCTATTCTATTGTGTCAAGGACAACGATCATCATATCGTTGGTCCTAATTGCTCAGTTGTTCAAACCATGGAAAAAATCCGTTGGCGTATCTCTCAAATACTGCCAATTTTATAAACACCATCCATGGCTCAGTGGAACGTAGAAGGGGTGTTACATGGCCCCTGCGGCATTCAAGTTGGCTTGAACAGGCCCTCATTATCAATGATAGCGCACTTAGCTCTGTCTTCTTGTGCAAGGTCTACCTGCAAGTACCCACTGGCTAGATTCATGAAAGAGAAGAACTGCGAGCTGTCCAGCATCCAAAGGGAAATGTCAATCTTAGGTAAGGGATAGCTGTCCTAGGAGGTGATTGGATTTAATTTTTAATAATTTATTACCACTCACTGGGCCCCGTCTTTCTTCTACAGTAACAGTATAGTTAAAGCTCAAGGGCTTTGCGAAGGTTTTAATAGGGTGCCTGAAAATTCTGTAAATCAATGATTACTTGGGCTTCTTCCACTTTTGATCATCAATAAAACTTAGTGCATATTGGAAAATCATCTATGTTATATACTCAATGAGTCACTTTGATAATATTTTAAATTCATAAGGCCCATAAGGAAAGATATCAGAATATTTGGCTAAGAATTGCTTGACTGCCTCTTGTTGGGATTTGGTAAGGTCTGAGCTGATATTGTGTTTTTTGATGGCTATAGTAGGATATTCTTCAATCCTGAACTCCTGGAACGTAACAGACTTATGTACGCTATGTAATTCATCAGCAGGTAACAGGTGAACATAAGCTATTGGATCCTTTTTCCCTATGACACGAGAGGTTGGAGTCAGTCTACCTGCAGAACTAAGATAGTCCTTGAATAGGCTGATCCAGAATGCCTGCGCAGGGCAAAACCTCCTTGATGGACATATTATCTACCCCGCAAACTTCTAATATAGGACTGTAGTAATATTTACTTGGATGTGGGTATCTACTATAACTTGCTCCTGAGCTGGTATTACCAATTGAGATGGAGCGTATAACGTCATTCCTTCCCAAGCTTCATCAGACTGAGGAGGCATTTTTACAGGATGTCCTACTACAGATACCCGTTTTAGTATGAAATTTGGTTGTTTTCTATAAGGCAAACTCTTTTATTGGGGTTATCCTTCTTGGGTCTGAACGTTTATAAATAATAAACAGTACCCAATGCTTGAGTATAAATAAATAAACTCAATTGTAGATTGGCAATCCTTATTTTCTCACGTATAAATTGTGTTAATTAAAAGTCGTAGCTTTGAGTCTCAAGAACCATAGCAGGGGCCTTTATAAGAAGCTTACTAAAACATATATGTAAGGCCATATAAGCACTGAGTGACCTAGTGCAATTTAGGCCTACAGTTTCATACTTAACCTTACATTGGTGGTTAGTCACAATTTTTGTTTTTCTATTTTGAAAGATATAACAATTACTGGATATCCAGTTTTGATAATGCTTTGTTTGATTTAAACACCTGAATTCCCACCTTAGTGACTGAGTCCCCAAATTTCAGTTGTAGGGTAAAGAAAGTAGTTGGAGGGACATAGAGGGAACAAGAGTAAAATAAATCAATGTTTCTATTTTCAGTAGACAAACATACTGCATATAAAAAGTTCCGGGACTAATGCTATTAAGGACACAACTTTTCAGATAAATTAAATTTTATTTTTTTAATATTCAACATACATCCCTTCCCTCTCTATACAGATTTTAGATCGCTCATACAATCGTTGAAAGGCATGCACATAGTTCTCCTTCAAAATCATGTTTAAAACAGCTGTCACATTCTTCTGAATTGTCTCTACATTATCAAAACGCTGCCCCTTCAGTGCCACCTTCAGCTTAGGGAACAGAAAGAAGTCAGCCGGAGCCAAATCTGGTGAGTAGGGTGGATGGTTAATCACTGTGACTGATTTTCCAGCGAAAAATTGTGAGACAATCAATGATGAGTGGACTGGAGTATTGTCATGCAGAAGAAACCACTCCCCTGATCAGTACATTTCTGGCCTAACCCTGCGAATTCTTTTCAAAAGGCGATCAAGTACCTCTTTGTAAAATGGTCCAGTTAAAGTTTGGCTGGGTGGCAAGAATTCTTTGTGGATCAGTCCCCTTGAATCAAAAAATGTGATCAGCATTGTTTTTACTTTTGATTTTGTGGCCCTCACTTTCATGGGTCTGTCATCTCCTGGGTCGCGCCATTCATCTGTTTGACGTTTGGTAGATGGGTCATACTGGAAACACCACGATTCATCGCCTGTGACAATGTTCTGTAAGAATTTCCAGTTGTCATCAGCCCATTCAACGAGACTTCATGACGCTTCCACACGTTGTCCTTTTTTCTTTGCTGTTAATGAGTGTGGAACAAACCTGGCACACAGTTTCCATTTGCCGAGTATGTCATGCATGAAAGTGTAAATACTACCCACACTGATGCCAATCTCTTCTGATAAAATCTGGATGCTCAGCTGATGGTTGATGGACAGTGCGGCACAGACACGCTTGACATTCTCATCAGTCACGCTTGTGGAGGGGCGCCCATCTCTTATATCATCTTCTAGAGACTCACGACCATTTTTAAAACATGCATACCACTCAAACACTTTTCTATGACTTAAACAATGTTTTCCATATGCAAGTTGCATCATCGAAAATTTTTCTGTCGCACTTTTCTACATTTAAAACAAAATTTAATTGCAGCTCTTTGCTCCATCTCGAAAATTATTAACAAGGAAAACCCAGATAAACTTAACAGTGTTGCTGTTTACTATGTAATGAGTCCTCAACAATATAATTGTCACAGGAAGTGAGTGAAGGTTGTCACATAGTGTTCCAGCTGTGACACAGAGATAGCTCCATCTGTATGTCTATAGCAGCATCAGTCCTGGGACTTTTTGAATGCACTGTGTATCAACATAATTTCTAGTAAAGCAGGCAGTAGTAGTAAAGCCTGAAAAGTAGATGGTTGGGTTGTGAGGCGGTTTTCAACATAAAGATCATCTTTTCATGTTGACATGGCTTTTCCCTCCTTATCAGAGATTCTCTTGTAGCATTTTTTAGATGTATACCAACATCTTCCGCAGTAAGTGCATTGTATATGCTTCTTATTAGCCCCCTTTTTCAAGAGTGTTGGCCTATAGGCGTTAGTTAATAGGGGATCTTTGTTTTTAGCCTTCTGGAGTAACCTGGCGTGGATCTCAATGAAGGCCTCCTTGATGTCCAGGATGCTCGTGAAATTCCTCTTGAAATCGCTGATATTTAACTGCAATTTAGGGAGAGACGCCAAGTAGAGATTGAATCAATAATGGCGTCAACTAGAGAGATACGGTAACAGGAAACAAGGGTCTGTGCCTCATACTATAATTGATTGGCAAACTCAGTTGTGATTTCCCGTAATTGATGCAAATACACATGAAGGCCTGCTTTTGCAAGGACAGGGTCTGATCGCTTCCAAATTTCCTTTTTGACAAGGCTTCCTAAATTTAGCTCCAGGTTTGACTGCTCTTCAGATGAGGGACCATGATTTCTTGTTGATTTGACTCAAACTGGTGGAAGGGTGTTTACTTTCTACAATCAGTAGCCTTTTTCAGGACACTTTTTAGACGTATAGGAATGATGTAATACTTCCTTCACCAGGGATGTACTTTTCCTTAAATAAAGGCTTAAAGTTTTTAGAAACAGGTGTAGATAAATAATCAAGTTCCAGTTAGTGAAAGAGGATCCAAAATTGAGGACTCAGTATCATTGTATTTATGGGTCGCATCTGATCAAGCTGAGCCCTCTAATTGTACAGTTCTTTCTGTAGATCCGTGTACTGAGCCATCACTGTGATAGAGGTAGCCTAAAATGTAAGTTGCTCTTTAAGCCCTTAAAAACTGGATTCTGAGCTTCCATAATTTCCTTAGTGGAGATTTTTTCTGCCTTAATGGCCTTGACTTGAATGATAAGTTGGATGAGCCAGTCATTGAAGCAGTTTAATCAAACACCATGCAGTCAGTATAAAATTCTTAAATTATGAGCCAATTGGTTAAGGCTTTAAAGTGTTGATTGGGGTCGAGAGGTTGGCCTTTAAGACCCACACCACAGCCATGAGTGACAACCGCAGCCTGAAATTTTAGTTGAGTGACTTAATTCTGGATATTGCTCAATTGAAATTGAGAAGTGTCATCTTTGGGTTCAGTTATTATAGCCCAGGGAGACAGGGAGGGCTGGGAGGCAGGAGGCCTAGCTTCTCCTTGAAATGCGTTAAGTCCTTTCAATCCAGGTGGCCCATGAGGACCAATATGCCCAGGTGGCCCCGGCAGTCTATGGGGCTAATATCCCATGATAACCAGGAGGGCCGGGAGGCCAGGGGTTCAGGAGGTCTAGATTTCCCTTGACAGCCGTGAGGTCCTTCCAATCTAGGCGTTTCAGGAGGATCAATTTTCTCAGGTGGCCCCGGCAGTCCAGGGGGCTGATATCCCCTGGATACCCATGAGGCTGGTTAACCCTGGGAGCCCTATAGGTCCACTATCCTCTTGAGGCCCATTAATCCCAGAGGATCCCTTTAATACAGGAGGACCTTAGTAGCCAGGGGGCCTCTCTGGGCCAGCGGGGCTTTGCACTCTAGGACAGGATTGTTATAAGGCTTCCTCAAATTGCACAAAACATTATCCACACTGTTCTTCAAGGCTGGAAATATGATTCAAGAGTGACGAGATAATCTTTCTGACCAGAAGGAAAGCTTCATTTATGGCGGCGTCCACTTGAGATGTATGCTAGTTCTATAAGTATATGTGGATCCCTCATCTAATAGGGTCATATGAATTCACACTTCAAAAGTTAAGTGCTGTCTTTAATAATGGCGTTTTGATTACCTTGGATGAAGGAATGGGCGGATAGTAAATTTCATAGGTAGATAAATAAAAGGATTGATCATATACAATTGTCTCAGTATTTCTTTTCTGGCGCAGTCTTAAAATTTGCATAATGTGATAGATGGCTGGGTGTACAAAGTATAAATGGTATTAATCTTCTCTGTTTTCCACTTCAGTGGCAGGTAAGCTAGGAACTAAATTTAGTTCTCTTAAGGTGAAGGAAACAGATGATGCTCTGACCTGACAAGAACGTCCTTCATAACAATTACCATTAAGTAGTTGTTGTACAATTGGGCCAATATTGGCAAATCTAAATCAATATTCGGTTTGGTCTACAAGGGGCACTTCACCTCTTTACTCAGCCATAAATTAAAGGTTAGCTCATACAAAGACGCCTAGTTCAAAGCGAGCATTGCTGATCCAATTACTATTCACTACCCCGTTATCTTGGAATGTTCTTGTTCTGGATTATTTTCCATCTTTTTATGTCCTCACTCTTTAATGGCAACTCAGAAGACCTGGCAAAAAGCATTAGTTATCTTTCAGCACTGTAGATAGAAGGGCTAGGTGAAAAAAGGCTTTGAAGCTTCTTGGAGTCAGATGTGGTTATCTTAAATAAAAATACAGCAAGAGGCCAGTTTCATTGAGATGACCAAGGCTTGTTGAATGAGCTCAAAAAATCCTAAAATAGGAAGTATTAATAAATTATATAAGTGAAAAATGATATCAATTATTGAAGCTTTAGTATTTATAAGGTGCTGGAGTTTTCCGTGAAAAGGACGTTTCCTTTTGGACTAATGATTTAGTCTCCTTGAGCTTTAGGAAGAGGTGCGTGATGAGAAGACTTCCTTTGTGTTAAGGTAATTTTCTGGATTAAATAAGGTGGCCTCTTTGTCACCTTGGTCATAGATGCTTCTGGATCTTTTCTCCTTTCATTGGATAGTTTGGGGGTCGATTCTTTTGTTAAATTGGGGTAAGGATTGTACTATCAGTAGGTGGAAGAGATTCAAATTAACCAGTTTTAATTTTTCTCTATATACGCGCTTTGAGTTCTGAAATCACTATTATAGGATAGCCTATGTCAATAACAGTTAAAAAATTTTACTCAGTATATCACTACTTTGACTTGAGTTAAATCATTTACATAATGGAAAAAAATATAGAGAGGATACAAAGCGATTGTATAATTAGGAGTATAAGAGGAAATATTTTTATCAGCTAATCTTTTTGTGACAATTTTTGCTTCAGGAGCATATACTACATAACAATTACTGGATCAATCATTAGTTTGAGGTTTAAGCAAGGATGGTTTGGCAGAATTAGGAGCCACATACCCTATTCTGACTTCTCTTTTTTGATTTATCAGCTTGTTTTTCCCAGCTTTTTTCATCAATACCTTAAAACACACAATAAGTGCATGGACCTCTTCTCTCTTTAGGCTTATGTTAGAAGATATTGCATGGGTATAGTATCAAGATACATGCGGGAGGAGGATGAACATCTACATTAGAACTTCCATTAGGTCCTCCTTAATATTGAGTATCAAGAAAAAATTTACCTTACGTGTTTGGAATTTTAGATATAAATGGTGCCAAGCAGATAAAGCATTTAGAACGTCGGAAATAGCACTATTAAAAATTAAGGCTATCACAAGTTACTTTCTTGAGCATCATGATAAAATAAAGCAAAGTCTTAAATGAATTCTCCACGGTTGCTCAGGATACCCATAAAAGCTTGTTTTCAGTTAGACAAGATTAATTCAATTCTCAACTTCCTGATAATGGCAGTTTAACCTGAGCCCAAGAGGTACAGACCTTTAAATGAGTATTTAATATCCAGGGCAGCTCCTTGTAGACAGGAAGAAACATGTTGAGCTTTTTGATGGTCAGTAGCACGGTCCATAGCTCTTTCATACTTATTTAGAAAATGACTAAACACTTTCTCTATCAGTTGGATCATATTTGCCCTTAAAGTTTGGTGAAGTCCAGAGGGTTCAATAATTATATATTAGCAGCTGGATTGATCACTGGTTCAGGTTTGGAGATTCATATTTGGGAAAACTGACTTGAGTAGAAGGGTTAATTTTCTGAAGTAGATTATGATCCTCTTATAAGTGGAGAACCCATTTATTTAGATTTATTACTGAAGGATGAGGTTCTCTATTTACAGCAAGAAAGGATCTCATTAAGCTTATTCTCATTATCATGCATTAAGATTTAAATTTATTAATAAAGGCGTTGTGAGAATTAACTTTAGTCTCTAAAGCTGTTTACTTCTATAAAGATCGATGATGAGCATTTTTTAATTTCATCTAAAAAATTAGAAAAAAACTGATTGGTATCAAGGCTGACCCTCCAATATTCTCAAATATTCAAGTGCCATTGCTCTTATTTGGTCTTTAAAGCTTGAACTTTAGTTATATTATTAATTAAATAAAATTAGAAAGTGTAACCAATGAACTCTATGGTCCTGGGGCCACGGGAACCATCCTCATCAATGGGACTAATAGGTTCCCTAAGATCAGCAGGGCCAGAAACCAAGAACGGGGAACTAGAAGGTCTGGGTGGACCTTGAGGCCCAGAAGGACCATCCCTATCACTAACTATACTAGCAAATTGACTAAGTTGTCCATCTAATAAACAAAAAAATGATTATATTCAGGTTTTAGTTGTAAGTGAGCTCTGAGTTTACTATCAATAAGTTAATATCGTTGATTACAAGGATGACCGCTGCTTTGATCTGTAGAGTTATTTCATGATGCTAATATCTAGCAACACCAATATTTAGAGAGCAATTTGTCCTTGTAAAATAGTTGTCACACATCGATTTTTTAATAGCTGTCAGACAATTACAAGTCCACGTATGTTATAAGAGTGGTTTTGAGGTTAATGAGCAAAATATAAGCCAAAAGACCCTGGTCGATTCTTGGTGGAACCCTACTAATCAGGGTAACACTTTCATTAACAAAACTTGGGCAAATACCACGAGTTTAGGCAGTCAAATTGCGCCAACTATGCAGCAAATTCAGGGGATTCTGTCAGAGGCTCATTCCACAACTACTGCTAATTCTGTTCAATCGCTCACATGAAGACTGGCCCCTTTTATAGGGTTGGTGGGGGCTCCTCAGGGCGAAAAGATTTTCCCACCTTCTGATTGGGCCAATTTAATTAAATCCCTACCCATGGGTTTCTTTTCCCAGTG
>JAKSZP010007181.1:0-51194 GCA_022478985.1 Massospora cicadina | reverse complement strand
GCTTGGGGGTGATGGCCCTGGATAACAATGTGCACTAAACCCTTGGAATGAGTGGGGGTTTGTTTGAGCCAAAAAATGCATTTTATAATGTGAGTGATTTATCCATAAATGAACCTTTTATTTGCTCATATGGTCTGGATGAGGATGTGGGATCCGCCAATGGACACCACAAATAATATACTGAAATGAGATATTTTACTTTTTTATTAAAAGTATCAAATAATACTTGTTTTGGTTTTTTATGTTTTTTATTAAACAGGCAGGGCAAAACCAGAAAAGGTCCCTTTGTTGATACTAGCTTTTCCTATCTAAACTAGTTAAAATTTTGATATCATTGATATTTGAGGCAAAAGAATGCAAAGCTCAGTCTTCCATATTAGGGAATATAGGCTTTTGGCCTATCAGATCAAAGATAAAATTTTTTAGAGGTAAAACTGACCCATATGGTAACGATTTGATGAATCGTATCCAATCACCTATGAGTAAAATCTTTTCACCTTGGTGGTGGTCTGACTCGGATGGTGATGATTGGGTATTTCAGTGGTAGTCAGACTCAGATGGTAACAATTGGCTAATGTTTACCCTATCATCCCTGAGTAAAATCTTTGCACCTCAGAAGTGGTTAGACTCAGACAAGAATGATTGGTTAACTCACACCCAATCATTGATGGGTAACATCCTCTTGCCTTGCAAAGATTCCGATCCATGTGATAGTATACTCCTCATATTCGCTGAGGAGCCGGAGTATTTCTATTATTCATTATTTCCTTTTTAAGCCAATTCTTATGATAAATCGTATTTTTCTGGCTGTTAGGATTCCACCAAGAATCCATTAGGGTTTTTTACTGTGGGTACTCATATCGCTGATATCCACAATATTATCTAAAAATTGGGCAGGTGATGGGCCATTCAGTGTAGTAGTACTGGAAACACTACTACTTCCAACATTCTTTTTCTCAAATCAAAAAGGAGAATGTCTGATAGAGGACTCCATTTCAGTCTACCAGATTACTCCTGAGAACCCTCGTTTGACCCCTACCATGATCCAGGGCACTCAGGAAGTGGAAAAGGAACTTCGTCACAAATATAAAGATGTATATGCACCTGCAGAAGGTGTGGTAGGATATGTGGCCTCAGTAGTAAAAGTGGCCCACTATCCTTCCCCCTTCTATGATACTAAAACATACCCAGATGGCTTGTTCAAGCCAGAGGAAGAATTTTTTGGTGAGTTGATGGCGTTTTCTGCGTTGAATACATCCTATTCTGGATACTTCTTGTTGACTGCTACCCTTACATCCTCCTATGGAAAGTTCAGCACAACTATTTTGGTGGATACTGGTGCCTCAAATAATTTTATTGACCAAAACCTCGCCAACTACCTTGAGTTGAGTTACTCACCCGGTGGTATGGTTAGAGGTGGGGCTTCTCAAGGTATCCTCACACTGAACGTCAGAGAGTCAGTCAATTTTCAGGTAGGTTATTATCTATTGTCTGATCAGTTCTAAGCTATCAGAAACCTCTTGTTTCCCATCATTTTGGGTGTTGAGTGGTGGCGGAAGTTTGACGTCAGAACTAATTTAAAAGAAAACACTTTATCCTTGTCTTTGACAAATGGTCATCAGTTGATTGTTCCTCTGTCTGAGGATAACGCCCCAGGCAAATTACCCCATTGGCCCAATGTTCACAGTCCATATCTTGCCCCTTTGCTGAAGCCCACTGTGGGACTTTCCTTACGTTCCTGTTTGGAGGAGTTGGCATCTTCTTTTGATGCAGCTTCAGCTAGTATGCTACCAGAACATTCTGAGTTTGATTGTGAATTTAAACTTACTGTGGATCTGGTGCGTATTTCTTCCCCCATATACCCATTGAATGTCTGGGAGGAAGAGGTTTTAGATTTATGAGTGAAGGAGCAGTTGGCCAAAGGTGCCATCTTTCAGCGTACCTCCCCTGTTTGCTCCCCACTTCTCTTTGTGGAGAAGGCTGATGGAACTACACGTTCATGTGTCAATTATGGAAATTTAAATAATGTGACTGTACTCAACCTCCATCCCATCCCTTTAGATTCCCAGATTGCGCGCTATGTGGAGAAGGCGAAGGTCTTCTCCAAGATGGACTGTCTCAATTCTTCAATCAAATCCGGATAAAGAAGGGCCAGGAATGGTTAACCGCATTTTGCACCAGAAAAGAAATTTTCAGTTCCAGGTTATGCCCTTTGGGCTTAAGAATGCCCCTGCCATCTTTCAACGCCGCATTGATGCTGCGTTGAGAGACTTGTTGGGGGTATGTGCGGTTGCCTACATGGATGACATTCTGGTGTTTTCCCCCAATCATGAGTCACATGCAGTTCACCTTGGACAAGTAGTGGAGAGATTGAGGGCCGCTTGCCTTACCCTCAAGATTAGCAAATGCGAATTCTTCAAGTCCCAGGTTAATTTTTGGGCAACGTCGTTTTTGACCAGGGCCATATGATAACTCCAGACAAGGAAAAGGCTATTCGTGAGTGGCTTACCCCCACCTCTGTCAAGGAACTGATGAGCTTTTTGGGGACGTGTACGTTCCTCAAGAAGTTCACACCCAATCTCTCTGAGGTAGCAGCTCCCTTATAAAGGGCTATCGGGGCCAAGGTGCTTCAGTGGTCCCTCATTTTGGAGGATGCTTTCCAAGCAGTGAAGTGTACCTTGTTATCCACATCCATCCTTCGACATGTTGATCCTGCAAAGGAGTTCATTGTGTCCTCAGATGCTTCCAACTTCGCCATTGCAGCTGCCCTGTTACAGGTGGGTGAAGATGGGTCTGAGCATCCTATAGGATATTTTTCTAGGAAAATGTCTCTGCATGAGTTAAATTACGCCGTATATGACAAGGAGTTATTAGCAGTGGTGGAGGCGCTGATTTATTGGCGTCACCATTTACATGGCTCTTTCCAACCATTCTGGGAACACACAGACCACCAAGCCCTGTTGTACTACCGTGCTCCACATGTTCTAACACCACGTCAGACCCGTTGGCATGAGACCCTTGCCCTATTCACATTTTCCTATGAGTTCACCAAGGGCAAGGAGAATGGTTTGGCGGATGCTTTGAGCCGCAATCCTGCTTTGGCTCCCAATCCAAAGTAGGTAGAGATTCACAACACCTAATTGATGATTCCACCGAGTATGATTCTGCCTCAACTTCCTAAGTCCACGGTACATACGCCAGCGCTCATGCCTTTGGAAAATGCAGCAAATATAGCATGTTTAGGAAGGAAGTTCTTTCTCATGCGTTATCAGCTGAATATGCTGTTGTTCTTGCTAAGAGCTCCCTAAATCGGGAGGACTTATCCAGGGGTTATCACATGAAGGATGAAATGTGTGGTTTCAGGGACGCCTATGGGTTCCTGCTGGACCACTGCGCCTGGAAATCATCCAGGACCATCATGACGGAATCACCGTTGGTCATCCTGGAAAAGCAAAGACCTTGGAGTTGATACGATGCACTTACAATTGGAAGGGCTTGCCTGTTCAGGTAGGGCGGTACTGTAAAGAGTGCCTGATCTGCAATCAAATGAAACCCAATCGGCAACCTTTAGCAGGGTTGCTGGTACCAGTTCAAAAGGCTGAAGGGCCCTGGACTTCCCTATCAGTGGATTTCATTGTGGAGTTACCCGTTTCAGATGGGTATAATGAACTCATGGTGTTGTGGACCGCTAAACAAAGTTCGCCCACTTTATTCCTTGCAGAACAACTATAACTGCCGCTGAAATGGCCAGGCTCTTCGTCACCCATGTATTTGCGCTTCATGGGGCTCCTCAAGAAATCATTAGTGACTGGGGACCCCAGTTCACCTCCGTCTTTTTTGGAAGAGTTGTTTAAAATTCTTCATATCTGCCCTGCCGTTCAAATGCTTATCACCCCCAATCAGATTGGCAGACTGAGCGAGTGAGCCAATGCTTGGAACAATTTCTGCGTTGTTACACCACCGCATACAATTCAAATTTGAATTCCTCACCTTCCTATGGCCCAGTTTAGCTACAACAACACTTTGCATTCATCAATCGGTTGTTCACCTTTTTTTGCTAACCACAGCTTTAACCCTGCTTTTAACATGGAGCCCGGCTTTGGTTCCAAAGTGGAAGCGGTGCTGGACTTTGCCAAGGCTCCCAAGAAGGTCCATCAAGGGGTGTCCACAACTTTGGAGGCGGCTATGCTGGTTTATAAGGAAAATGCTGATAGAAAGCGCCGAGTGGGTCCAGCATACAAGGAAGGGGATCTCGTGATGCTTGATGCTGGCAACATTCCTATCAAGCAGCCATGCAAAAACTGGGTCCAAAGAGGATTGGTCCTTACTGGGTAGTTAGAAAGGTGGGACATGCCTCATACCAGTTGGATCTTCCCTCTGCTTTTTGGATCTTCTCCGTCTTTCATAAAAAAGTTAACAATGTTTGAGGGCCCTCCTCCTGTGACTCCTGAGTCTTATCTTGTGGATGGGGAACCGGAATGGGAAGTGGAGGAAATAGTAGCCTCCCGCCAGGTTAAGCGACGCCTTGAGTACTTAGTATCTTGGAAAGGGTTTGACGCAGCAGAGAACAGTTGGGTGCAAGCGTGGGATTGTGTACATACCAAAGACCTAATAATCATTTCATAATAGTTTCCCTGAGGCTGCAGGATCTCAGCCTAAGACAGCTGTTGCTGATATGGAGTTACCGCCAGCACATAAAAAATTATCCTTAGCAAACGCCCCTGGAGGGGGGGTGGAGCCAAAGAAGGAGGAGAGGGTAATGTCATGGTTGGATGACATTATAGAAGGAAAAGATGCTAGAGATAAGGCTGGGCGACAGGAGGCCCTGAAGATGAAACTTCAGGCTCTTCCTGACCTGAAACACACCTTAGATCAATGCTGGGTGCAAGCCAAGCATGCCCAGGTTGATGCTAATGGGGTGCAAAACGGCCAGCCTCTTATCTTGGCTCAGGCCCTAAAACGAACGATTTATGTTATAAACAAAGATGGTTTGATTCGCTTGGTTGGAGAGCAAGGGTTTGAGTCCCGCTCTAGCTATGAAATTTTAAGCTCAGGTAAATACAGCTTCAATTGATTACTCGAGTGAAGGCACTTTTGGTGTACATTACTAAAATGGATGGAAGCATCTGTTTATTGGAGCGTCAAGGCTTGGGCGCACTTCTGCAGAACCTGAATTTCCCCAGCCCACTTTAAATATGTTCTTGTAACCAACTTTCCTTGTTGGTCGACTTTTCTTAAATAAAAATACCCGTTTTTTACGTTTTACTTATGGTTCCTTGGGCTAACCTGGTGGCGACCTCTTTGGGGAGGTCTCCAACTATGTGGGCCACTACCTTCTATCACAATTTACTAAAATCCCAGGTGCTCCCTTGGGTCACCCAGGTCCCCTCCAGATCGAGGCACCCAAGTTCCCTGACGCCAAGTTACACTTGATTATGGACTCCCCTCTGGGGTCCACTCAAGTTTTTATGTTTCTATCTTACCTGGTCTTATACGTTGCGTTCTACACCCTGGCCTGGGGTACCTTTGGCAAAGGCACCATTCGAGGTGTCTTCTTACCCTTTTTCTTAACAGCTAGTTCCCTAGCAATGTGGGTTTGCATCCCACATCACCTTGCTGGGAACGAGAGAGTTACAGACACTCTCTTGACAGTTCCATTGTTATAGGCGAATTGAGCAAGGTGAAGGTCGTTGGCCCAGGTGTCTTGTGTGGCTGCAGTATAGCAACGCAGGTACTGTTCAAGGATTTGGTTGACTCATTTGGTCTGTCCATCAGACTGGGGATGGTACACTGTATAATGGCAGGGGGATATTTTTAGGATAGATAGGAGTTCACTCCAAAATTGCACTGTGAACTGTGAACCACGATCACTAATAATCTCCTGGTGGAGAACAAACATTAAGAACATGTGACAAACAAAAATGTGAGCAGTCTCCTCCGACATGATCATGGAATGGCAAGGAAAAAAGAGGGAAAATTTTGTGAAATGATTCACTACCACTATCACTGCCGTGAACCCATTAGAGCAGGGGAGTTATATGATAAAATCCACAGACACTGACATCTATGGACCCTCCGCGTGCTGTAAGGGGTGTAAAAGACTGTTTCTACTTGAGCTTCTGACTTAGCCCAAGCACAAGTAACGCAGTTGGCAATCCAGGCCAGAACTTCTTTGTCAAACCCACTTGATTGTAGGTCTGTTTGATCAAATCAATGCATTTCTTAGTACCAGGGTGGCCAACCGTGGGAGGATCGTGATGTGTGCAGAATACCTCAGTTTGGAAGGAGGGGGGAACCCAAAAGCGAGATCAAAAATATATAAGACCCTCCTTCAGTGAGTATAGGGAGTGTTTATGTTTCTGGTGAGATAACTACTTGACCAGCTCCACGCCCTCATGGCAGGCCATTTAACTGGCTAAGACCTGAGCAACTAACAGAGGTTTGGGGGCCAGAGTGACAGAAGAAACAACAGGGGGATAATTGACAGGATTTGGGTGGTAGGAATCACAGTAACAAGATCCACTTCCTCCAGATCCATGGAACAGTGGGCAGGGCTGCGGCTGAGAAAATCAGGAAGTACATTGAGCGCACCTTTTAAGAATTCATATTTGAAGTTAAAACTGCAAAGGTCCCAATAGGTTCTAGCTTGCCAATGTGCCAATTTTTAGGGTTTACAAAAGTACAAAAGGGCCTGGTGATCTGTGCGGACCGTTAGTTCATTTTGGGCACCCTGTAGCAGGTACCACCAATGAGTTAGGGCCCATGCAATAGCAGCCAACTTCTTGTCATAAATATCCTAAGACTTTTCCATAGAGGTGAACTTTTGGGAAAAGTAGGCGACCGGGTGTTCTAAGCCATTGTGCTCCTGGAGCAACACTGCCCCCACAGCTGCCGATGAAGCATTGCACACAATGATATATGGCTTGGTGGGATCGGCATGTTTCAAAATGGGAGGGGATACAAAAACCTCTTTAATTGATTTGAACGCCTGCTGGCATTTGGGCGTCCAGCGAAATGGTACATTTTTCACTGTAAGAGGGCGGAGCGGAGCAGCAAGCTGGGAAAGTGCTGGGGAGAACTTTTTTAGGAAAATGATGGTTCCCAAGAAACTCCGTAGTTGTTTCTGGGTAGCCAGGGTTGGCCATTCCTGGATAGCATCCAATTTATTGGGAGGGATTGCGTAACCATCTTTAAGGATGAGTTTCCCAAGAAAGGTAACCTCCTCCTTATAGAACTCACACTTGGAAGGTTTGATGAACAAACCTGCCTTATGTAAGGCGGCCACAACTGCTCAAGTCAGTAGCATGCTGCTCAAAAGTTGGGGAGTGAACCAGAATGTCATCTTTATATGCTACTGTGCAGGTAAACCGGAGGTCACCCAGTACATTGTTGATCATGCATTGAAACATAGCGGAAGCGTTCTTCAGCCCAAAGGGCATTATGTGGAATTGGAATATGCCTCGCTTTGTCCAGATTGCTGTTAACCATTCTTGCACTATCATTACTTGAATCTGGTTGAATGCATTGACGAGATTCAGCTTATAAAACACCCGAGATTTGGCGATTGCTTGGCTTATTGTCTGTTCTAAAGGCAGAGGTAAGGATTGGAAACTGTGATTTTATTTAAGTGTCCATAGTCCACACAGGGGTGGAGAGAACCATCAGCTTTTTTAGCGAAGAAGATGGGAGATGCGACTGGCAAGGTCTCCTTGAACAGCCACCCTTTTTCAACATGTCATCCAAACAGGTGTTGAGCGCAGCCTCCTCCTCAGCTGTATGGGGATACAACGGGCAGTTGATATTTACCAACTCCACCGTTGTGCGAAAACCACATTCAAATATGGTGTGGGGGGGCAAATGATCTGCCTTTTCAGAAGCAAAAATGCTTTGATAACGCATTAAACTCTCTGGAAAATCAGATGGGATGCCTGTAGAGGAGACGAGGGACGTGATAGAACTGCAACCTTGAGCTTTCTTAAGAATGTCAACAAGGGGGAAACTACCCTCCAGCTGATCATTAGCAAAAGACAGCATGTTAGACTCCAGGTGGATTTTGACATGTTGCTGGAGCCACCATCCCACTCCTAAGATCACTGGAAACACCAAATTTGGCATATCAGAAAAGCGGTCGCAGAAGCTGAACTAGTGTATTGAAAATGTGACTGGTCAACGTACCAGGTATGAGGTTTGGGAGGCTGATGACGCAACCATCACTGAAGGACCTGCATCCATTGCAAGTTCCAATTGCTGGGCCAGTTTTACACTCATAAATTTTCCCGCAGCTCCAGTGTCCACCAGGGCCTCAAAGGAGATGTGATGTGACCCAACACTAATCTTCATGGGTACTAAGAAGTAAGCGGAGTTCTCTTTATTGGTAGTTGTGGATGAATCCAGTGATACCGAAGAGATGGTAGTGGGGTCAGGAGAAACCACTAGGCTTTGGTGGGGAGTAAACTTGTTGCAAGTTGGGATGTCAGATTCTGCTAACATGGGCAGAATAGCCACGGCAACTATGGGGTATGGGTTTGGAGTCTTGAGTGGGACCAGACTAATGTGGACAGAGATAACCTTCTTCACAATCTGGTTCAGTTGAACAGAAGGAACCATTGCTGCGCCAATATATGCAAGAAAGGCGGAAATGGCTAATAATAATGGTTGGTTAAAATGTCAGGCGAACAGCAAGTAAGAAGTTGACTGGCCTGCCAGCCAAGGTTCCAGAGCACCTGAACAGCAAACCAGAATGCCCAAGGCACTGCTTCTGATACGTTGAATATGGAACTAGAAAGAAGATCCACCAATGTCTGCCAGTAAGCCAGAATTTCGTACATGCACAAAATAAAATACCAGACAAACACAGCTGTTAACCCTGAGGGGTATGAGAGCGCAGGCAGAAAAGGCGGCTTAATTCTCAACATATAAAAACTAAATTTTGGGAAGGGTTTTTAATGGAAAATTTAAGGAAGAAAAATTGACCAACAATTTTCTCAGTTGTATGCAACTGATTAAATAGTGGTCGATTTGGAGAGGAAACAAGCTAGGATCAGGTCCCGCAAGTTTGACCTAACTGGCGAATTGTTTGGGAATGGGGAACAGATTATTTAACTGAGAACTGACATCAAAGAATTTGGTGGCAGTCTGAGTCACTGTTGGTTCAACCTCAAATGTCCAATATGAGGCTTGACTGCATTTCTGATGGTTGGCGCGATGGCGTTTAGCCCAACGAGCAGCCAGAATCCCCAAGGCCACCCCACATAGGGGTGGGCCCATTTGGTTGGGAACTGGTTCAGGACGTCCAACCTTCCAGTGCTTGGTCACTGGGCCATTTTTTCAGTCAGTGACATTGCATCAGGCGCAACGCCCAATTTTCCAGCAGGAAGGTTCAAAACGTTATTAATGGTGTCTGATGCTGTTACCTGCCCATTAGGGGTGATCCCTGACAAATTTGGAAGGGGGAGATTTTTCCAATTGTCATGTTATCTGAATCACAACCGTTGGGCATTCTGGCCATATAGATCAGTCTTCATACCTTTTTGACCATTTGATATCTGGGATTGGGCTGATTGCTGCTCAAATTATTTATGATCAATTTCATTTCAACGATCTCAGTGAAGATTTCACTGATTTCCCATAGCAGTTCTGCCAAGGAGAGTGTGGGTACTGGAAGCGGATCCTAAGTGGGGGAGCTGTTGCCCAGCGCTCATCTATCACGTGAGAGAGATCGCCCTGAGTAATGAGGGGTACAGCCATCCTTTTCAGTGCCTTCTTGCTCAGGAAAGGGAAAATGGCCCGATTGATGCCAAGAGGATGTTCCTCGGGACTTACAGGTGTGTATTCATAATAATAGTTGGGCGGGCGGAAGGTCTTGGGATATTCACAGTAGTGTCCCCTATTTACTTATACAAATCCCCAATTTTCTGGAATGTATTGTCCCTTATTTCATTTGATACCTTGATGACTGGGGGCGGTTTATCATCATACTTGCCACTAAGCATCTTATTGAACATGATATCGCTCAGATCCACCATAACTGCAATCATAATGGGTAATCTCATTAAACAATTGGCTTTCTGGTGTTTTGCTCCGGGTTGATGAATTTTAAAATTGTATGCCTGCAATTTAAGAGCCCATTGGGCCAGACGCCCTTCTGGTTCTTTGTTATTTTATAACCAGCATATCGAGGCATGATCTGTTACAACTTTGATTTTCACCCCATGCAAATACACCCAAAATTGCTTATAGGTGTAGATCACTGCTAAGCACTCTCGCTTGGTCATAGTATAATTGCATTCATGGCTGTTCAAGCTATGACTGCAATATTCTATGGGGTGCTCTTCCCCTTCCTCATCTTTTTGAGATAGACTGCCCCTACAGCGGAAAGGGACGCATCCATTTGAAAAATGAACTCTTTTTTCAAAATTGGGATAGAATAATACCGGCGCACTGGTAACGCCATTTAAAACGCGTTGCTGACATTCCGCCCATTCAAACGTATTGTCCTTCCTTAATAGCTAAAGAGTGGGCCCCCAATACAGCTGAAGTTAGGGATGAAGCGCTGGTAATAACTGACCATTCCCAAAAGACCTGTATATCCCACTTGCTGTTGGATGGAGTCATTTTACATATAGCTTTCACCTTGGCTGATTGAGGTTGCAGCCCTGTGGCATCAACCACGAACCCCAGATACTCCAGCTGGTCCTTAAAGAAGTAACATTTATGTGGTTTGATCTTGATGTTGGCCTCAGCAAGCCAGCGTAATACAGCTTCTAGATGGTTGAGGTGTTCAGAGAAGGTTCAGGAGAAAACATATATGTCGTCAAGGTATACAAGGACACATGACAGTTTTAGGTTCCCAAGAATAGTATCCATCACCCGTTGAAACGTAGCCAGGGAATTACACAGCCCTTGTGGCATCCAGGTTGGTCGAAAAAGACCTTTGGATGTGATTACAGCGCACTTTTCCTAATCTGCCGGTGGCAACTCAATTTCCAGTAGCTCAAGATCAGGTCCATAGCTGAGAAGAACTGAGCTCCCCCTAGCCGATCCAAAGCATTGTCAATCCATGGCAAGGGGTAGGAGTCCTTTTTGGTGATGCTGTTGAGCTTTTGGTAGTCTATTACTATGAGGTTGGTGCCGCTTTTCTTTTTTACAATCATAACAGGCGAAGCTACAGACTCTTGGATGGTTCAAGCATCCCTTGCACTAATAGCTTGCCAATTTCCTCGGTTACTACTTATTCTGCCACCCTTGATTGGCTCATTGGCCTCGACCTGATGGTAGATGATCTCCAGTGTCCAGCCTATGAACCACCACCCGCATGCATCCTAAATCACGGTCATCAACAGCGAAAATCTCTTTATATTTTTGAATATAGCGATTGCCCTATCCTTCTGTGGTTCTGACAGCCACATTAATTTGTCACGAGATAAAACTGCCATTACATTGAGCTGTGGTTTAAAAGGCATACCAAATTCCTCCAATGACCCAAATTCATGAACTGATAGAACCTACTCAATGTGGATTAAATGTAGTAATGCCACTATTTGGTGGCGGCGGATTTGCAGTGGTACTGTTTGTAGATTTTCAAGTAAAACTTTGATATCCCCTTGCCCTGGTAATATAATGCCTGGGGCCACGTGGAGCTTAAACTGTGATTGCTGATACAGGCCAATAACCTCCCCATAGAGTCCGTCTGGAACTTTAATCACCAAGTCAGAGTTTACTAAAACTTGATGCCCAGATGGAAGAGATATAGGTCTAGCAGCTCTGAGCGGAATCCCTTGATATTCATAAAAATGTTGGGGAAAGGCCCAAGTTTTGCCCTTTAACCAATGGTAACGCACAGGGATCACTCTGTCACTTTAAGCCAGATTGATATTCCCCATATGCACCAGATCATTTGGCACTCCACTATAGGTGAAGTAAATTTGGATTCGCTGACCCAATATCTCAAAAGTCTTATCTGTCATATCAATTACAGCCCCATAGTGTCGCAAGAAGGCGGTTCCAATTAGCAGATCATAATTGCTATGTGGTAACACTATAGCTGGAGCTACCACAACAATAGAACCAAACCGCAGTGGAAGCGCACTGTATGCTCCCTCAGAGACTTATTTTCCGCTCCAGTAGTACCATATACCATCCGGTGTTCTACATCTAGTTCTAATGTTAACCCGGGCACCAATTTGGTGGAGACTATATTGATGGGGGCACCAGTATCTATGATAGCATGGACTCAGGTCTTAGCTACAACCAGTTCACAGTAAGTACATTTGGAGTAAGACATGTCTCCACTATTTATAACATGGACATATAAGGAGCCCCAGTTTCCAAGAAAAATGCAATCCCCTTACCAATTCTGGGGTATTGTTTTATTGTAGTTTTGACTGGAAGAGCGGTAATTACTGCTTGCAAAAAAGTGCATCCAAGGGGGTATAACTTCTCAGAGGTTACTTGGTTGAACATTTGGCAAGCATATGGCTCAACATGCATCTGAGACCCCTCTTTTGCTATAGCCGCAGACTGCACTTGTGTCAAAACATTCATCACCCAACTGGCTGCTGATATAAAACTGACTCATTGTGGAAGGGAACTTCCACTCAATATTATAATTTAGGTTCAGGTGGGATATCTGGTTTAGCGGAAATAGAGAGTCCCTTCTCTACTTTACTCTGACTTTTCCCTGGCTGTACTGTTCCAGCTGTACACAAGAGACCAGTTGATTAGGGCACCATCATGCCAGATGCCTCTGTCAATTGCATTTAAAACAGACGATCCCATAGGGCCCACATCCCTGATTAATGTGAAACCAGCCCCATCGAGAGTTGGGCTGAAAGTGATCAGCATAACCAGGTCTAAAGTGATAGTTGACACGGGGATGATATACAGGTATGGGGTGGATGTTTAACTGCTGAGGATAACTTGGTGGAGTCTGAACTGGACTAATAAAGTTCCCCAAGCAAGATGATTCAGCATTTATAGTAGGAGGATTCCGCTCAGTATTATGTGGAGGGAAGTTGGCTGATATACGGCGCAAAAACTGAATAATTTATAAGCAAGGGTACATCTTCATCCAACAATGGGGTCATAACGTTATGTAACTCATGGTATGGCTTTACATAAGAAGTCATCACAATACACACGTCAGATTTGGATAAAATTTTGGCCCCAATTACCATGTGAGCTTATGCTGTAAATTTCTCAGTAAACACGGTGAGGGTCTCATTCCGCTGAAACTTGATAGTCAAAATTTGGCCTTCCGCTGTGACATTTTTACAGTTCCGCTGAACAACTGCAGCACCATCTCTTTGACTTCTTGGTATGAAATGGAACTGCCTGAAAGGTAGCAGATGACTTGATCAGCACTTCTGACATCCAAAGAAGAAATCAACAGTTTTTCTCTACATTGATCAGAGACTCCTTCTGTTGCAATTTCAAATTGCTTAAAGAACTCATAAATATTCCCTTCACGATCAAATGGAGGCAGCTTACTGCAGCAAACTCCTGGAGCAGCTCATCTTGTTTTTTAAGCACAGCGTCTAATGCCAGTTTCAGCTCTACATAGGCAATTAACCCAGAGTGGTGGGTAGAATTTTTAATAAAGCAACATGAATGCAACATAGCAGGCAACTGAGTTTTTATCATTTTTTTAATTTATCAAAGGGCCCCTGTAGTGAGCACCACTGTTATAAGATTGGAGGTATTCAAGAGATATGCCAACGGATTTTGCACAGGGTTTGACTCACTGAGCAATTAGGACCAATGATATGATGATCGTTGCCCTCAAAACAACATAATAAACTTTTAAATAAATATGGAGCACTTTCTCCCACAGCTCTCTTTTATTTAATATACTTAATACAATGGACTCTTCCTGTTTCCGCTTTTCTAAACTACTAACAACTTTTTTTCTTGATCATCTCATCTCATCTATATTGTAGCGACTTCAAATGCTACCATTTCTATGGCTTAGTAATTTAATTCTCCACATCTCATTGGTTCCATTGATTCTTTATTCATTAATTTCTCAATCATCTAATCTGAGACAATTTCCCAACAACCCAATATCTCCTCATTTCGTAGCACTCAAATTACCATTACTCATCAAATCTCATCAGATTCCATCCCTTCTGCCATAATGACCTAGGGCCTATCATCCAGCAATATTGGAATCACAATACAATGGTTTCCGAGCATTGTTTTCTATTAGGGTAAAGTCATATCCCCCAAACAGGGTACAGTACCATATACAAAATTGCGTGTCTGTTGTCTACACTAAAATCTTAGAATAAACAGCACTATAAAAGATAGTCCCAGACTAGATATGCACAGTTGGGTTTTATCCCTAAGGGGTGGCATTTTTTATGTGATACACTGTTTTAGCTCTAGGTGTTCTCCCTGACGTCTCAGGCACCTGATTTGAGTTTTATTAAAAGAAGATAATATTAAAAATTATTAATTTATTTTGGATTTTATATATTTTATTAGGTATTATCAAAAGGAAAAGTTGCTTTAATCACCTTCGCCAGCTTGTTTATATATTATAATATGGGAAATTTGGGTATAAGCTTGGGGAAGTTCCCGCAGAGTCTGCATACAACTTGGCCCTCAGTGAGCCTATTCCAATAATTTCAGTCTCTGAAATTCTCACTTAGATTTATTTTAGAATATCCAAATTGTAACTGGGCCTTATAAAACTGTTAATTATTTTTTAGTTAATTTAACAATTTTGACCTTTAATTCATTTTTCAAATCTACTACTTATTGGTAAATTACATATTTGACATAATGTTGTTTATGTGAATTTTAATTTATTTAATGCTATCTAAAGATCTTTAAGGGTCAGGTCCCTGTAACCTGCCTCTTTCGCCTTAGTATTCACCTTGGGAAACTAAGGCTATGTGGTGGTCAGGTATAGCCTTGATCGTCATAGGATCATAGTTGGAGGCAGTGGTGCTAATTAGATTGCCTAAATGTTCAGAGAGCAGGCCACTTGAGAAAGGCGCCATGGATGTCCCAGATAATCAGAGGACCAAAGGGGATGGATGTTTAAGTATTCCCCATTTAAATGAAATGCTAGTGTTGAAAGATATAAAGATGCATATTGGTCATATTGCACCAAGTCAATGTTTGATTGGCAGGGAAAATCTTGCAATGTTGGTGCTTGGCATGCGTGGCAGAACAGATGTAATGGTCAAGGGTGTAAGCTCTCATAAACTTGGCTGCAGTGCAGCAAGTTGTTGGAAAAAAATGGATTGAAGCTCTTGCTTGATTATCTAAACTAAAATGAAGATGGTAAGCTTTGCCAGATCAATTAAATTTTTTTTGGAATTTGGTGTGTAAGGCGGAGCCAGAGAAAACAGAGGGACAAAGCAATAGGTTTATTAAAAAATATAGAAATAATTTTTGATAGTTTAAAGTATTGCTAAAACCAACTTTTCTTTCTCGTTGCAAACACTTTTGCAACCTATTCAATTCAAGACTAAATCAAGTTTGATAATCTCATAGAGGGGATTAGTCTGCGCCCATGTCTGGGAGCAGTTGGGCAAGCAAGGCAAGAGGAGCAGGCGGAAGGCCCGCGGCCTCTAATGTTCAAAAATGCCCCGGAGAATCTGGCGGAATAGAAAAAATCTAAAAAAACTGGCGGTCACAATTTCCCCAGAGATACTCGCATGGCAAGCATGATGCAACCAGTACATCAATACGCCACATTCCCAGCCACTTTTGCCAGTGGAATTCGGAGTCCGTGTGTATCTGGACATCCAAAAAACGGCCCTATGGGAAAAATTTTGTAAAGATGTAAACAAAATTTTCCCGACCGCGGTGTACATTGCACCTCACTCCATGTCATGCGGTTGGCTGGACCTAGGTTTTGAAAGCAAAATAGCAGCAGACGAGGCTGCAGCGGTGCGCATAGTGGTCAACCTCCCTGAAGGGCAATGGGTCGTCAAAACTAAATGCACCAGATGGACAAAATCAAACCAAATTTTCCTCACATTTGACTTTTTGCCTACTACGGTAAAACGTGACATTTTGGAGTAACACCTGAAAGATGGTCTCGCCATATATGCGAAATACAATCTTTCGAAATGCAACATTTCACGCTGATGCCACACCTGTGCACCAGCAAATCCATCACAGTTCTGACCCCAACTGAGGAGATCACAAAGGACCTAACCCAGATCCTGCACTCCACCTACATTGACATCACAGGGCACACCACCCACCCATTCCAGGTAAAAATGGACAGCGCGCCCCCCATTTGCACCCACTGTGATGCGTTCAGCCATAAGGCGAATGCATTCCCCATCAAAGAGGGCGTTACATTCCAAGAGCACCCCTTGGTGGCCATGGCCAGCGGAGAGGCGCACTACGAACCAACCGCAAGCACCAAAGAGGCTTTCCCGTGGGGAGCACAAGGCTGCTACCTATTGGTAAAGCCCATCTCCCCACAGGAGCGGAAGAAGGCCAAGCAGGCCCATAGGGCCACGGCCAAGGAAGCGGCCAAGGTCACCACCACCATCCCACACTCACAACGCCAGGAGGACATGGAGACCTTCGCGGCAGAAAGACTTGGGAATCCATCACCCAATCAGATTGGGAGGCCCAAGCCGAACAGGCCACTCAATCCAAGGATCTGATGGGAGATTGATCTCACCCAATCGCTGCACCCAAGCCCCAGTTGAAACTGACTTGGAACCTATCCCAACCGAAAAAAAATTTTTTTGCCCCACTCGACGGTGCACTGAACTTATCCGCACCGCAAAAAATTTGTCCGATGTCGGGAAAACAAAAAGTGAAGGCCAAAGCCAACGTGACTCTTTCTGCAAAAATTAACAAAAACCCCGATAGCGTTGCTGCTAATACCCATGCTGCTGTGAAAGCCTGTGGGGACCTGGAAGAGGCTGGTGGGCCCAGGGGCCCATCCCCTCACACCTAAGGTGTGAGGGGGAAACCTTCACTATAGGGACGCTGAATATCGCTGGACTCAAAGCCTCCCCATCCTGGGCTAGGAAACTGAGTTTTTTACAAAATAATTTACCCGTGGATATCCTGGCCATCCAGGAAACCCACTGTCCACGAGGTTCCGAGGATGCTTGGAAAACAATGCTCCTGCCATCCCTATCCTTTTGGTCGAAGCACTGTGGGGTGCTAATTCAGAAAAACAATTTTTTCAAATTTACATCTTCAGAAACATTCCTAAATGACCGAGTGCTCATTGTCACCTTCTCATGGGCTGATGTTGCACACACAATCGTCAACATTTACACCCCAAACGGTGCACAAGAGCGTCGGGAATTTTTCTTGTCAGTCAAATCCCTCCCGCTACCCCCCAATTCTTTCCTAATCGGTGACATGAACTGTTGGCTAACCTCACCAACGGACCGGTGGCTGCCCTCACCCCACGCCCCACAGGGTCATGTAGAACTATGCATTCTAAAAGCCACCCTTGGGTTAATGGATGCGCTGCCATGACATGCCCCACTGCTCGAAAACATGATGCGTCCCCACGTCCACAATGGCCAATTAAGGTCCATGACCCGCATAGCCTTATTCTAGCGCCAGCAAAATTCCAACCCCACATCTCCCACTTCTTAACAAAGGAAATAGAATTCTCCAACCACCGACTGGTCTCAATAACATATCACTTACCCGTCACAATTGCAAAGGCTCCACATTGGTGCAAAATCCGCCCCCAGAGCTTGCATCGCCAGGATTTTCTATGTGGGTGGAAGAGGCAACTTTGGTAAAATTGTTTGTTGCACCGTTTTGCGCGGACCCCATTTCCACATGGGCAACTTTCAAAAAAGACACCATCCGCCACTATCGCCATCTCTCATCCAGACACTCACGAGCCACATTGGTGGTTATATTGTGCTGCTGGCAGAATTGGCCCACTTGGAGTCCAACATTCTAGCCTCAGGATATAGCCCTGCATGGGGCCAGAAGTGGGCGGAGGCAGCAGCCCACCTCAACGCACTTGAAAGGCAACACAAACATTGGGTTTGTGTCCAATACAGGGCCACACGCATCACTAAAGGTGACAGGTGCACCGCATACTTCTTCAAAAAAATTTTGCACCATGCCAGAGCGTGGCCTGCACACAGGTGCAAAGATCGGATAATTCTATCGTGGACACACCGGCTAAAGTGGCAATCGAAATGCAAAGATATTACTCCGAGTTATACCGAGCCAAACCAATTCAGCCAGCCGAAATGGCAGAATTTCTTGACAGAGCTCATATCTGCACCATTTTCTGATACCCGGAAATAATGAATTTAATTACTCTGAACAAATTATGGACTACCATTCGCGGTGTGCCAAACTGAAAATGCCCAGGCCCAGATGGCATTCCATATGAGTTCTACAAAAATATTTTAAATACATATCCCCATTGCTGCTAGCCTCACTCAACCAAAGCCTGTTGGAAATGCGCCTCCTACCAGGAGGACATGAGGCTTTTACAGTCACACTCTTCAAGAAAGGGGATAGGCTAGACTTAGCCAACTGGCACCCCATTTCTCTAACAAACACAGACACCAAAATTTTAACAAAAATCATGGCTAACCGTTTAGGGACTGTAGCATCTGCCACCATCTCTCCAGAACAATTCAGTTTCATCCCCAGAAGGTCGATTTGGGATAACGTGCACTCTGTGGCTAATGTGTGTCAGTCCACAGCCTCTGGGGCACTTGTATTCTTGGACCAACAAAAGGCCTATGATAAAGTAAACTGGGAATACCTTAGGGCCTGCCTCCAACAATTCCGCCTACCTCCCCGCTTCATTAACTGGGTGATGCTGCTCACGGAATCTGCAACAATGGCTGTGCGCGGCCCAGGTTTCCTAACGGAAGTAGTCCATCCTCAAAGGGGCCTGAGACAAGGGGACCCCCTGAGCCCACTCTTATACAACTTCAGCCTTGACCCACTACTGCGAAATGCGAATGCCCAACTCACTGGGGTCCATGTGCCAGGCCAAACCCCAGTCAAGATGATAGCATTTGCAGATGATTTCGTGGTGGGGGTGTCTAATAACAAAGATGCACGCGCGCTTGAAGCCCTCATCCAGGAATATTCCCGGGTAAGCAACGCGGCACTGAACGCCTCCAAAACCGAAATCATCCTCCTTGGTCGGTTTCAGAACTGCTGGGCCCCAGCAAGTAGTTCCCAACCCAGCCCGGCTGCTCGCCCAAGTCCACGCCTTACTAACTTAAAACACACCGCTCCACTGGTGCTCCCCTTTGTGCCGCGACCTACCATTGGACCGGTACGCCATCTGGGCGTGTGGTTGAAGGCAGGAGGATATACGTCAGCAGTAATGGAGGGCCATATACTGGACAACGTGACGAAGCGAATCGCCTCTCTCAGAGCCCACCCTACTACCCTCACTGGCAGGGTTGTTCTTGCCAACTCTATGCTCCTATCCAAAGTCTGGTTCGGAGCCCACGCCATCCCCTTCTCCCCAAGCTTCTTCAAATCCCTGTATGCTTTGCTACAAGGTTGGCTTTGGTCAGGCCGCCCTCCACCAGTACGGCTAGAGGTCATGTTTGGCCCTCATCATCATGGTGGCATGGGCCTACTTGACTTCAAAGCCCATGCCGCCAAGATCCTAGGCACCTGGATTGCGGCCGTCACTGCTCCTACACTCCCATCCCAACACTGGTCCCGCGCGGCCTGCTCCAACTTCTCCTGAGCCTTGGGCCTCAACAATCCATCGAACCCCCACTCCTGATGAAATACCTCGCATCACACACATCAGCCACAGGTCCTCACGGGACCAAAACCCACTACAAATGAATCCTACTCTCCATGCGAAGCGCAGAATATAGAATTCGTATTAGTGGACATACAACCCAAAGAGGCCGCCCCTCTCCTCAGTTCACACAAGAGGTACAGGGGCTACCCATCCATGATGGCGTGATCCCCATTCGACCCCAAGTCCTATCCAGGGTGGACTACCTGGACATGATGGACATCCCTTATTCCACTTAGACCCAAAAGCCTATCTGGAAATATGCACACCATCCTCTGTTGCAGCCTCAAGTCCGTTCCCATGTGTGGCGCTGCCTGAGGCGGGTGTATCGTACAGCTGAGCGCTCTAATGCTTTAGACTCATCCTGTGTCGTGTGTGGCCAGTATGGAACGCTGTTTCACTGCCTGGAGAAGTGCCCCACCTCTAAAGTAATATGGCGCGAAGTCCAACGTCTGCTAGGCCAGGATGAAACACATCCCTTAAGTCTGTCAAGAGATATGTTTGCTTCATCAATGGCCTCCCCTCTCCCACCATCCCTTCATGCTCTGGTGGTTGCAATCGCCATGTGGACTATCCACACGATTGTCTTGGATGCCATCGCCGGATCCATCCCCACCCTCCCTGAAGCTGTCCACAGATTCCGGTCTCATTTGGTGGATCACTTTCAAGCGTGGATGTTTGGATATCTCCCACCACGTCGCCGGCAGCTGGTCTCCTCCTAGTTCCCAGTCTGGTTCATCAAATCAGACCCCTTCCTCCACACGTGCTCAATAGTGGCTACGCCCCCTACACACGTTCCCTCCCCCTTCCCATAAGTGGCGTTCCCGCTGGCAACAAGAGATAGCATCGCTTCTCTGGGGTGCCTCACCTGGTACTGAGTTTTGTCTCGTCTGAGTCATATTCGGAAGTGTCCATCCCATGGTCGGCCTTCCCCGCAATAAATTAAAATTAAAATTAAAAAATATAGAAATAATAATGAACTGTAAACAGGCCTAAAAGAGGGGTTGTTGCCTTTATAGGAAAAGGGAAAAGAATTGGAGCTATCTTCAGAGCAATAGCCTGGGCCTAGCCTGGGCCTGGGGCCTCTGAGGCATATTTCATTTGCTTGTGTTGAGAATAGTGTTATAGGTTAATGGAAAGCATCAAAAGTTTTGAAGAACATATTAAAAACTTTGATATCTATATCACCAAAAAATGAGTAATTCAGACCAATAGGGACATCTTTTCATTAATTCATAATTACTAGTACATTGGCGCAGCCAATGTCGCATGGATCCATTTAGGCTGGGTAATTAATCAGTTGCCTTGGCGGGTGAATTATAAATGATGTTGATTCATTATTTGGATTACTAGTGAAGACCTGATCTAGTTTGTTAGAATTGTTTGATTTCATATGAACTTTAGGGAGGGTATATGCAGTTTTTTCATATGATAAGTGTTCAGTCTTTGGGTAATATGAGCCCTAGAATACGTGTGAGGCTCCGGACTGGACCACCTTCTTGCAAACCCCTTCTTTTTTTCAACAAGGAAGAAAAAGAAAGGGGGGCAGAGAGGTAAGATCCTTGGGGAGGGGTATTAACCCATTGTATATCTACCTTATGAGCCATGTCAATTAACCAAGGTAGGGTAAGACACTGGAGGCCTAGGGCCCCTCTTGCATCTAAAGGGATGCTTATCACAGTCTAGGTATAGGGGATGAGCCTTAGGGATTACAGAGTGTAATTAAGGCACTTTATGTCAGCATCACGCAGATATTAATAAGGATTTAGATAATAATTTATATTTAAGATTTACAATATTTTCTTGGAATAATCTCTAAGCAAGAGCAAAGTTAAAACAGGATACTATATAACTAATATGGATCTGTAAGCACAATGCGTTCTATGGCTTAGTGTGTAAAAAGTAGGTGGGACTTGCCTAAGATCACCTTATTCGTTATAGACCACCAACATAACTAAATTTTATTAGTAAATACCATCTTATATTCAAGTATAAAAAATTCTGGCAGATTCACTCTTTGGTGATACAACAGGTATATCTCAGAGCTTCATTGAAGCACCTCCTTAAGCATAAGAGAGGCAAGATAATTGGAGGATTATAACGGTCATTTTTCTTAGAGCTTCATGCCATATTTCATAAATCTCTAGCGTTTAACCTTTAATAAAAGATCACAGAAGCTTTTGTTGTTAATACTTTAGGGATAAAGGACATGAATGCTATATCATTAAGAACAAGTAATAACAGATCATATCAGATCTCGCTTTTGCTTTAATCACTTATTTAATTAAATCTGTAATTTTTGTTTTTTATGCTTGACCAATATTTTGCCCATGCCACTCCAAGACATGTTGATTAAATTGACGCCTGCTGCCCCTTCATGGGGCGGCGGAGCGTCGCCTCCTGGCGTTTATTGTCCTCTGCTGAAAAGCGCCAGAGCTGTCACAGCTAGCCCCTCCTCCAAAACACTTCTGGTTGCTACATCCTGCCTCAGGACCTAGCTCGCCATCTTGCATGATCCAAGATTGTGCTTTGAAGCCCCCTGGTGCTTCCTCAGAGCAACCTGATTTTTAGCTACTGGGTCAAGTATGAAAACTATTCCCCTGCGCAAGCGTAGCCATCATTAAGATGGCCACAGCGTTTTATAAATCCATCAGATTCATAGATCTTCGCCCCAGAAAGGGGTACTTTGACATCAGCTTGTCTTGTGAAGCCCACATTATGACGTTAGCACGGCTGCTTCAATATAAAAGATATTCTAATCTCAATTATTTAAACTCGCTTGCCAGATGAGGCCACACTGTTGGTCCAGATTATTATCTTGCCCTCTCACCTCTACCCTGAATGCCTCCTCCATGAACTCATGGAGGCCTTGGATGTCTGCGCTGCTGACTCCATGCTTCAGTTTGTGGTTAGTGATTAAAATGGTGCCAATCACTCACTGGGCCTCACATACTTGTGATGATTTGCCCTTTATGCCAGGACTCCACCTCGTGATACCACCCTGCGCCATTATCAGATCCACCCTTGATCATCCCTTCTGGACACAAATCAAAAATGACCGCGCCATCTGTCCCTAGTGCTTCAAAATTGACCATTTAAAGCGCAAGTGCCCAGTAGTGTGTTCAGAAGCTGCTTTCACGACTCCTCCCTCTGGCGTCAGCCCCGCCACATTTTCAATTAAATTTTTTGAATGAGGAATGATTTTACCTTATACCCTCATCCGCTGAGGGCGCTGCTCCCAAGGCTCCGTCCAATCAAGGTTGACCACCAGAACCATTCCTGAGCAGATGGCAGCTCACGTGCCAGAGTATTTTCCATGGCCCACAGTACATGGCTAACCATCATCTGCCACCTAAAAACTCCTGTTGCTAGCCTAGCATTAGCCATGTCAAATATCTTTTGGGCTCTTTAGTGGATTGACAATGAAGACAAGCCTATAGAATTAAACTCAACTTCAACTTGTCGAAATTTTTCATCCAAAACCCTGATTTGACTCCCTGCTTCTGTTTTTGGCCCATCATGGGTTTACAAATTATAGAAACGTTCACAAAAAGGCTTTCAAAGAAGCCGCTGCCCCAAATAACTTACTTCTCCACCAAAACCTCCATATGACAATCAAGCCACTTTGCAGGGATATTCCCATCTCAAGATTTCTTTTATACTTCTCTGATGGAGCGAAGTAAACTATCGAGTATCTCGCACTTGCAGCTAGCTGAACATGCAATTACATGGTGAGATATTCATTTTATGACCCCATCTATCCTTAAACCCGCCAATGCATCAAATGTATTAATTTTATTCCTAAACACATCACCTTTGCTAAACACCAGCTTACATAAGTATGACAAGGCAATGCACACCACTGGCCTCATTGATGAGAAGAGCCCTCTCCTCTTTCTTTGAGTTTAAAACCACAAAGGACTTCTAGTGAAGTCAACTTTGTGGGATGAAGGCCTGGGGTACTGCCCCAACTGCACTAGGGCTGAGTGAATCTAAGCCCCACCAAATGTGGACCTGACCGCAGTTTGAGTGTAGCTCACGCTACCCCAAAACTGACATATGCCCATCCTGTTTAAGTACTGGGTAGACCGTCCTCACTATCCAGGACAGTAGATATGCCTCTCATCTCCATTGCAGGAGATAAGACCCTATAACCCCTGGGTTCAAGGCCCCTGAGGTTGGTGAAGCTAAAGCCCTCCCATTTGTCACCTGCTTTTTGGCGGAGTTTTGCTCCCTGGCCCCTTTTTTCCAGGAAGCCTTGGTCCTTTTGGATCATATTCAATTTACTTGAGTAACTACTTTTGCCACCAGCTGGCTCATGCTGACCGAACTGGCATCTATCTGAGCTTCAGGAAACTCAGAAAGCCGTGTCAATTTCTATAGGCAGGTGCACTAAAGTATAGCCAACCAGGATTGCCCCTACTTTGTCCTGGGGTCCGCACCTATGCAATCCCAGTTCATGGGAAACTATTTGACAGGCATCATGGCCAACTCATGCTTCAACCTTTCTTCCCATATTCTCCCCACAGGAAGTGGTAGACACCTTCAAGAACAGGTCGGCACAGTCATCACTAATATCCTGTACCCCTTTCAAGCCACTACAAGACCTGACCTGTTGCCTCTCTAGGTTCTGGTGCTTGCAACTCACCCATGTTTCCATGGGCTTTATCCATTTTACCGCGAGGAGGCCCAAGCTAACCTTATCTAGCTCCCCATTCACCTCTTTTTTTGCCCCACACTGCTGACGCTCCAACCCCCTTTTTGTCCGCCTTTGTCAACCACCTGAAGAAATTGGCACCAGATGAGAACCCCCAACCCTCTTCCCTTTTTAATATAGATTCTTAGACTAACGCCACGGCAACATGGCAGGATTTTTTAATCTATCTAATAATCCCTTTTTTGGCACAAGGCACATAAACATGCTTGGAGGACTCCCCTCTTGGGTTAGGCACCACTAGTACTAAAAACAGAACATATCAGGCAGTCATCTAATCTTTTATAATAGTTTTCTGATTCAAACTATAGTATACTGATATATAGAAGAAAAAATAATCTCTGTATGATCAACATTTTTTGGTGAAGTTTAAATAAACTAATAGATTTATAGTTGCATTGCAGAGTTGGAAAAAGTGGTTAAGAAGTTTATCTTGAAAATTTGCAAAACTACAGGCCATACTAGGTAATTGTAAGTTAAGTCACTTAAAAAAGAATTAAGTAACTCAAATAGAATTTGAACAAAAAATGGGGCAATATCCTTGATTTATGGTCTTCAATAAATTATACTTGAAGAGTAAAAAAGTCCACAAATGGGTTAAACTATATGTATAATTTCTTAAGGGTAATTGATTACACATAATCGATTAATAAATTTGCTATTCATATACAAAAGAATGCAATTCACCAAACATGTTCATTTTTTTAATTCCATCAATTATCTTGGTCATGTTATAGTATAATTTGGGGTGATTAACATGCTATAAATACCTTAGGGTGTTTTATTTTCAGGTTGGGTATTAGATCACTTCCTTTTTGTGGCTTAAGAGATTCAATGTGGTCTTAATTCTCTTTGTTGGAATCCCTAGCCTAGTTATCCTTAGACTATTTTTGGCTCTCAACAACAGGAAAAGTATCAATATATTTAAGTTATCCTCCATTCTTGGATGGGGCGTCACATTTTCAGATAGGGAATCTTCTAGAGAAAAGATTTTGTGGGGAGCAATTAGCTTCATGGCATAAAGTGACCCTTAGTAGTAGGTCCCATGCATTGAGAAACCTTTCATAATCTATTAAAAACTTCGATGCACTAGTGTGAATTCTATAGATATTGAATTTTTTTCCTTGGGTAACCTTTACATGATAGTAGATATTGAATGCTGTTCCGGGATTGATGGGAGGGTATAATGACATTAATATCAAACTCAAGTTACTCATCAACTATCATAGAATCATGTTATTAGGCCTTAGTCCACTTTAAAGGGTGAGGAGCTACTCATTCAGTGTACTAATCACTTAACTAGATTTGATATGGGAGAATAACAACTTGGTATGCGTCAAGGACCAGTTTTTATATTACTTTTTAATGGTATAACACGTGTGAGTCCATATAGATGCAGGGTTGTTTTGGGTACAAGTTTTTACTGTTAACCATGACTTTATCAACTGGCTGATTCTCAAGACCGTTACAAAGTTTACAATCTGCATAATTTTTGTAGATTCTCACAGTTTAACCAACTGTTAATTGACCTTCTAGTGGATGTCTCTTAGCTCCTTTTTTCTTATTTGTAGCTACAATGGATGCTTCATGTTGCAGACTTAGAAAAGAGTTGGGAGTGTAACTTTAGTCTTAAAAGAAAGTGGAGCTGCTAGTAGAAGTGTGGGGAATATTTAAAACGACAATTGAGGTAAGTAGACTTTTTTTCAGTTACCATGTTATTTATAGGTGCATTTACAAAGGTAATGTTCTAAATCTTGGTTCACTTTTTCTGTATTTTCATTTAAAAGTGGGTTAAAAGGTGTGGAGCAACAAAAAATTCTATTGATGATAAAGTTTCCCAAATCACATAGTGAATTAGGAACCTTATTTTCTTAGATTTACCTAGACGCTTATATGAGTAAACAATATGGTTATGGAGTAAATGGGAAATTTATTCAGAGGTAACATTGTTGTCTCAGGGGATATATTTATTTTTTTGGTAAAACAGTAATCTAAAATTATCACTGTGTTATAGTTATGGGACATATGTTCTAAACAATTAGGCTTATGTAGACATATTTCCATGACTTCAGAAGCTTTTAGTGTTAAAATAAGAAAGGTTGCCTTTTATATAATTATGTTTAGAGTGCTTTCAGGTAAGAATAGATTAAATCTCACCAAATCTAAAGTAAGTGTCTGCATATTTGGGAGCGCACAATCAGTTCTATGATCTTATCTTTGCCTATATGTGACAAGAAAATGAAGATTGTGTGCTTTCATGATGATCTCCTCCATGAAGGGTCCCAGTGGGACCTACCACTTGTCGTGATGAAGTATAACTCCTTCTAGAAGTTGATGAACTTTGTTCAATGAGTCACTTTTGTTTCGCATGCTTTCTAAAATTTGGATAAATAGAAGATTATAATTGTGCTTGTTTTATTTTATATCATGTTTAAATTCCTAATTTCAAGTAAAATATCAAGAAGCATATAAGGATTAGAGTAATTATAATCTTTCAACAGTTCCAGCTTTATTAAGACTTAAGTGTTAAAAGAAAACTTAAGTAGATTTAATTGAGAAAGCTGTATTTTGGGAAAGGGCGTCAGGAGGCAAAATATTATTCGTTATAGAAAACCCTAAAGTTAAAATGAATTATATTTAGCACCAGACCCTATATTAATGTTGATTTTGTTGCAAATAGTACATTAAGTATGTAAGGCCAGTGCAAATATTAAACGACTATCTAGACCTACAAAGATAGTGGCACCAGTGTTGCACAACTTTCTCTCACAGCAAGAAGCTCCTTAATGAAGCATTTTTATAGCTTATTTTGGACAGGGACCTTTTTTGAGAAATAAAATGGGACATCCTATTTATCTTTTCCTTCCTTCAACAAAGATGCCTATATAGTGAATTTAATACAGCAGTGCCAAAAAAAGGATGTACAATTTAGGATCCACACGAATTAGCATCAAACTTGGAAAAATTATGGATTCGTCATACTAGATTCTGCATCACATTTAGATATTTAACTCAAATACTTTTTCCTTTTGTGATGTAGAGAAATGCAGCACTTATGACATCTTCAGTAGAAAGTTTTAATAAAGTTACATGTTCCAATTAAGTTTCAGATTAGTAAGTGATACATGGGTTGCCCATTTTAAAGTCATCACTTCTTTATCTAGAGCAATGGTGTGTCCTTAATGAAGGATAAAAAACCCTAGATAATTTAGATTTTGTCTTGGAAAAAGTCATCTATTTGCTTTGTTGTTAAGGTTTACCTTTATAAGAATTCCATAATGGTTACTAAATGTTGAGCATGATACTATTTATCAGTAAAAAACAATAAGAGGCCATCCATGTAAGCTTTTACGCAGAATCTCATGAGATCATACAGGACCATCTCAATGAACCTTTAGAATAACGTAGGGCATTTATAGACTAAAAACAAGATCCTCATATAAATTTACTCTTTCTGATTGCAGAAAGCAGTCAATCATGCTTGGTCTAACACATTAAAGATTAGATTTGAATAAATTATAAATTTATTTTGATTAATAATCTAAACTTTGAAGCTTTTTCTTTCTCATAACAATCACTTTAGTTACTACGATTCAATTTGAACAGCAAATTTGGATAATCAAACACAGGAAAGATGGGCGACTTTATCAATAAGAATATACAACATGGGCGAGCGTCGCAGCGAGCAGTGCACTTAACGGTGCAACTAGGGCAAGAAACGCCCTGGAAGGGGACCAGGAACCCAATTTACAAAGAAATCGCAAACTCAGACACTGTCTGGGTTTATGGTATTCACTGTAAAGCACGTGCAATATATGTACATTAAGTTAACCAACCCTTATCAAAGGTGGAGCACAGGATCAGACTCTTCCTTGGGGATGAGTCACTGACCCTGTGGGAGAAAACATTTGAGGCACAGCCCTCACTTTTCCCTCACGCGGTGTATGTAGCCACCAACAACATGGGCTGCAGCTCGATCAATATTAGTTTCAAAACAGCTGATGAAGCCGATGCCACAGCAAAAGTCTGTGTGGAAATTGCCCTCCCCAAGGGCAAAAATTTTTGTGCACTGTGCGCACCAGATGGAACAAAGCGAAAACTTTGTTCATCTCTTTTGACTCACTCCCCACCAACCTTCCTCGTAAGGTAATTGAGGAGGAGCTCCACAAAGGTCTCATGGCCTACAGAGAAATTCAGCAACTCGAATTACAGCGATTTTGCTTAATGCCTGACCTGTGCATGGGCAAAGCTATCGCTGTAATCAACCCCTTCCCAGAAGTGGAAGAGGATTTACTCAGAATTCCCCGCGCAGCAGAATTTCACTTCACAGATGAAGGCCAGTTGGCTGCATTCCAAGTTACACCAGAACACGCACCACCCACTTGCAACCACTGTGGCTCACTGGGCCACAAGGAACGTGCATGCCCTGTGAAAGAGGGCTTAATGGAAAGTGATTATTGTGAGGAAGCAATAGACGAAGATAATAAAAACTTCGCCAAAATGACTGATGGTCACCACCCAATCCGCTGGGGTAAAGATGGACTATACTCCATCGTGGACCCAGTTATAAGGCAAACAACATAAAGTGGCACAAAAAGCCCGCAAGTGAGCAGCGGCCAAAGTGGCGGCACACGCGGAGTCTGCCATTAACCCTGGACAAATTTGGGAGGATATTTCATATAATCACCGAACCAACCAGACAGAACAATATGCCCAAGTCAAAGATTTTCACAATAACTTGACTGAGTCACAAAGCGACATCAGTCATGCACATACTGAGGAAAAATGCAACCGCAATTTGGGCAAAAATGCGGTGCACAATTCACCAAAGTCAAACCTCAAAAATATATAATCCAATCAACAATCCGCATCAAATCAGCACAAGACCTGTGCGGGAAAATTTGATGCAAATGAAAAAAACTGCAATTCCATCGATCATTGGGTCAGATCAAGAGAACCAAAATTGCAGTGAAAGAGTTGGACTACAGATGCGGAGAATGGCCAAAATGAGCCACAGTGAGATAGGGCCAGAGGGCCCTCCCAACTGCTCCTGAGGCGCCATGGGCACCTCAGTGTTAATAGGGATGCTAAACATTGCGGAATCCAGGGCTCATACATCCCAAGCCAAAAGCTGGTTTTCCTGCAAAAACCTCTTGTAGACATCTTGGCCATCCAAGAAACCTACTGTCTACAAGGGGAAGAAGGATCATGGTCAGCCAGGGTTGCACCATCACAATCAGTATGGACGTCTTACTGTGGGGTGATTATCCAAAACAACAAAAAATTTAAAACTTACAAATTTGTCATCACACTTGCACAGTCGAGTCCTGGTAGCAACAATCACATGCCAAGATGAAATGATTTCGTTAGCATGTATCTACGCACCATGCACTGCAACTGAGGGAAAACAATTTTTTGAAAACATTCCTACCCTCACCCTCCCACCAGATATCATCATGTTAGGCGATATAACTGCTGGGATAACCCCAATACAGATCAATGGCCTAATCCCAGGGGATACCCACCTGGACACATTGAATTCAGCACAATGAAGGCATCTCTTGGCTTACAGGATGCTCTTCCCCCCAATTCACCAATCCTTCCCCACATGACAAGACCCAACATACGTGAGGGACTGCTCATATCGATGAGTTGTATTGACCACATCCTCATCCCACAATCCCACCACTCAAGAATCTCCAAATTTACAACAAAAAAGATCGATTTTTCTGATCACCAATTAGTTACGGTGCAGTTAGCGCCAACCCAATCCCACACACAGGTGTCTCCTTGGAGAAAGCTTCACCCAGAAAATATAAGATTGTCTGAGATATCTGACTGGGTTGAAAACAAGGCGATAAACCCAGAATTCACAGCCCCATTCACTTTGGATCCCATCAGAACATGGGAAAATTTTAAAAAATATTTAATCAAAAAAACCTGACATATTGCATCATGCAAGTACACCGCGGATACAGCCACAATCAAGCGTACCATGGCGGAACTAGACTATCTGGAAATAAATACTCTGAGATCTGGCTATAGCCCTAATTGGGAACGCAAATGGGCAGAAATTTCAGCCCAACTTAACAATCTCATCTTTGAACACCAACACAGAATCAAAGTATTGAACAAAGGTAAGTTCATAAAAGAAAGGCAAAACCTGTTTGACATACTTTTTCCGCCAATTCTACTCCCGCAGAAACCAGCCCACATGCACACAGGTCCGCAAGACCAACAGCACCGTGGAAACTGACCCTGAGGAGGTCAAGGCGGAAGTACACCGCTATTACACCGAATTATATCATGAAACGCCAACAGATTCACAAAAAATTAAAGAATTTATACAACTGCCAAGATACAAAGTACACCACTGAATTACAATATACTATCCCTTACCACACGGGAGGAGCTTTGGGAGACAATTCGCGGTGCATCACGTAGGAAATTCCAAGGGCCTGATGGGATACCCTACGAATTTTACAAAAAATATTTTCAACAAATCGCCCCCCTCCTATTGGCGTCTATGAACCAGAGCTTATTGGAAACACGCCTATTACCAGGAGGCTATGAATCTTACGTTATAACCTTGTATAAAAAGGGTGACAAGTTGGACCTGGCCAACTGGCGCCCAATTGCACTCTCCAACACTGCACAAAAATTCTAACAAATTTTCTAGCAGCTAGATTAGGCGCAATTGCATCTGACGTCCTATCACCCAACCAGTTTGGGTTTATACCAGGGCGTTCAATCTAGAACAACATATACCCTGTTGCAAACATTTGCCAATCCAAAGGAACTGGTGCCCTGGTCTTCTTGAATCAGGAAAAGGCGTATGACCGTGTTAGCTGGCCATACCTAAAAGAATGTCTACGTGCCTTCAAACTCCCACAAAGATTCATAAAATGGGCGATTCTCCTAACAGAATCTGCAACAATGGCTGTATGCGGCCCTGGATTCCTAACAAACATGATTAAACCACACAGAGGGCTCAAAAAAATGGGATCCCCTCAGCCCACTGCTATACAATTTCAGCTTTGACCCACTTCTCCGAGTAACTGACTCATTTCTCATGGCGATAACCGCACAAGGCCAACCAACAGTCAAGATAATGGCCTTTGCGGATGACTGCGTAGCAGGTATAGCAAACAATGAAGATGCCCGACATCTAGAATGCACTCTAGAGGGATACTCCAAGGTGAGCAATGCATCGCTCAACAAAAGGAAGACAGAAATCATTCTCTTAGGCAAATACATAAACAACTGGGCCACAACATGAGAACCTCATACCAACACACAAAAAAACACAATCATTTTACCCTTTGCAACACCTCCCACCACCACTCCTGTCTGACACCTTGGAATTTGGCTAGAATCAGGGGGATATGCTAACGAGACAATGGAAAGTAACCTGTAACAACAGGTATCAAAACGCGTCACCTCCATCAAGGGAAGAACCCCAGGATTAACAGGGCGAGTTACAGTTGCTAACTCGCTCATCACCCTAATACTATGGTACCCAGCCCATGCGATCTCCTTCTCACCTACCTTTATAACCTCAATCTGTGCGCTTATCCAGGGCTGGCTGTGGCCTGGCTCTCACCCTCCTATACGGATGAAAACACTATTTGGCCCACACTCAAGTGGAGGCATGGGACTAATAGATTTTGAGAGCCACGCCAATAACATCCTAGGTACCTGGATAAAGGAAGTCCTTGCTCCAGACCTCCCACAACAACATTGGTCCAGAGCAGCAAGGATTAACTTTGCACAGGCGCTCAAATTAACCAACCCACATAGCCCACCCAGACTACTTTCATACCTTGCCAAACACCCTACTGCAACGGGTCCGCATGAAACCTCCCCTCATTTCGAACATATGCTCCAAACTATCCGCCGTATGGGATGGACCATAGAGAACATGGGTACTATACAGGGAAGGGGACGACCCAGCCCCCAATTAAAATTAAGAAACCCAGAAAACCACCCCCAGAGGGATATACTCGCAATAACACAAACATAGGTAGGATAGAATACCTAGATATGCTGGACATTCCCTATGATTTAATCACACAGAAAGCAATGTGGAAAATGACACACCACCCACTCCTACAACCAAGGATAAGAGCAAACGCATGGCGCTGTTTGAGAAGGACCTATAGGACGGCGGACCGCTCCAACTCCCTCCACAAAACATGTGCAGTATGTGGAGGGGAGGGATCCCTACATCACCGCCTAGAAACATGCCCCCCAACAAAAGCTATATGGCAGGAAGTCGCACGCCTGCTCAAGATTCAAAACGAACAGGAATTCTCGATATCAAAGAGCATCTTTACGCTCCAGATCAAGTCACCAATCCCATCTACCCTCCGCTCCCTAATAATACCCATTGCAATGTGGACAATACACACAATTGCATTAGATGCGTTCAAGGGAACGGTCCCAACCATTCATGAGATTATTAACAGATTCCATGTCCACTTACTGAGCACTTCCAAGCCTGGCTCTATGGATATATGAGACCAAGGTAAAAAGCTCATAGAATCATGGTTCCCACTCTGGTTCCTCCAAACAGACCCTTTCTTTCACACCTGCTCCATAGCAGGGAAACCCCCTCGAGTAGTGCACCAACCCCCCATACCTGGCAGACCCGCTGGCAACAGGGGTAACTTGAGTACCCTGGGGTGCCCAATTTTATATTTCTTAGTTATTCTCTTAGTTTCACATATATTCGGTAATGTCTGTCCCCTGGTCGGCTTACCTCAGTTAAATGAAATGGGCATTGACCCTCTGTTGATTTTATATGCCTAGCAAAAATGTTCCAGTGACATTTTTGATGAGCTACATCATTCATTTTATAGTTTACCGCCTTTAAATAGAACCTGGATTTGAAAGTGGCGACCAACGGGTCAAATCTAGAGGGACAGGAATGTTAGAGGCAAAATAATTACTCACTAACCCCATCTACTGTTGAGTCCAAAATTGAGAGGTATTCTATAGAGTTCATCAGTGCAGGGCAGATGTTAAGTTGTCCCAAACCTATGACAGAATCTTCAGAATTTACCACCAGTAAGCTCGAGATTTAGTTTAGAAAAATCATTTTTGTTATATTTTGGTAATATCTTTGGTATATTCCAAGAGGGTCGCACAGGGTAAAATCCCACTGAACAGTGGATGGATTATATGAAGATTGTCATCCTTGAGCATATTAATAAACTTAAGAAAATATGGAGTAATTTCCCTGATGAAACTTCTTGATTTATTTTAATATTACATTGGATACTCGCTGTTCCGCTTGCTCTTTCCTATCAAAAATCTTCCTCTTCAATCACCCATCTTGCTTATATATCAGCGAATTCAGGTGATACCGCTTCATTAGCTTAGACTAAATGATTCCTCCATATTCTCATTGGATCCAGAAGAGTATGGTATTCTTAATTCCCTATCGCTTTAATTTGAGGCAATCTACTCAATATTTGTCAAATGTTGACATCACCTTATTGCTTTATTTGGAGGTGATCCAATAACTACCCTTTATGACCCAATATTGCCTCATCTCAAGGCGCTCAACTAATTGTAACTAAAACACATGGTCAGCGGATTATACCCAATCCGCCATGGCTATTTCAGGCTTATTGTCCAATCATACCAGCATATTGACATTACTCCCCCTTGACTGGACTAGAAAGTCTCCTATTGTTTATACACCCAAAGGAACTTTGCGTGCACTCAGTTGATAATATGACTGCTCGTGGGGTCCTTGATAGTATAGGCCTTGACACCTGTTTTCTCAATTACTTCAAATGGACCAATCCAGATACTGTCCAACTTGTGCTTCCAACCAAACCTGTGTTGGTCATGAAATAAAACCATGTCCCCATACTTGAACTGAGTGATCCCGCTACGCCATACATGATTGGCAGCCTGATCCCTTATCTTCCTGGCTAAGCTGAATGAGTACGCTTTAGTTTGCATCTTGATCAATGTGTCCACTATGTTAGTCAAATAACGGTTTGGGTCCATTCTGCTGTTATCTTCTACACAAGAATAAAGAAGCGCTGGAAGAGCAGGGTGGCGTCCATATAGTAATTTAAATGGACTCCTCCCCATGGCGGAATGGTAGTTGATGTTGTATGAAAAAACAACGGTGGAAAGGTGGAAACTCCAATTGGAAGGTCAATCCATTAACAATTTCTGGAGTAAAATCACCAAAATTATACTAACTCGCTCAACCATCCCGTTGGAATCATGGTGGTATGAGGTTGCTAAACCTCATGGATGCCCATTAGCTTGATCAACTTAGGAAGGATGTGTGAGGCGAAGTTGGTTCCATTATCAGTAAGAATGAACTGAGGGCAGCAATGTCACTTGATTTTACATTCCATTACGAACTTAGCAACTGTGACCACCCCCTAAATCCTGTATCACCTTCGCTTCAACCCACCTGTCCAAGTGGTTGATTGCCACCAGAATGTACTTGAACCAGATAGAATCCGTTGGAAGAGTTTCAACAACATCAAGGGGAACCGTATGCCAAGCAAAATGGGGTTTCATTAACTTGTATGATGTCTTCTGGTGAAACGGCTTTTCCACTTGGCATTGGTGGCAGAAGGAAATGATTTCACGCACATCAAAGTTCATGCTTTCCCAATAATACCAAGGGCACAACAATTCCAACGTCTTGTGCACTCCACCATGTCTTAATGCCTTACATGCGCTAATGAAAGTACTAGGCTGTGCCAAGGGTCATGGGAAGTTCACTGTCAAGTCTCCAATCCATTTGTACAGCTCCCCGTTATGCTGGAAGGTATTTACTCACATCTCAATTAATGTATTTTATATCTTGAAGCGCCTATCATCATACTTTCTGGTGAGCATCTTATCATTCATTATGTCACTCAGATCTGCCATAACGGCAATAGTTGGCAATCTTGACAAACAATCAGCGTTCTGGTGTTTTGCTCCAGGTTGGTGGAGAATCTAGAAGTCAAAAGCCTGAAGTTTAAGAGCCCATTGGGCTAGACGTCCTCAGGGCTCCTTGAGTTTTTGCAACCAACTTAAAAAGCATGATACTGTATGAATTTAAACTTAACTCAATGCAAGTACCCCTATTTATCTTATAAGCATATATTACTACTAAGCTCTAACTCAGTCACAGTTTAATTAAATTTATGGCAATTCAGACTTTGACTGCAGTACGCCACTGGGTGCTCCACTCCTTCGTCATCTTTTTGGGATAGGACTTCCCCAAGGGTGGAAAGGGCTTCATCCATCTGTATGATAATCTTCTTATCAAAATTAGGGTAGCAAAGCACTGGTGCACTGATTAGTGCCATTCAAAGTGTATCAAAAGAGCCTTAATGGCATACCAACCATTCAAATATGGCATCCTTCTTTAACAACTTAAACAGAGGACCTCTGTCACAAAATCGACCTAGGGCTCCACTAGTGTGCCAGGCCAACCAGTATGAAGACTGGTGGCCCTTTGCTCTTTTGCCTTCATTGGCGTCAAGGCTGGCAGCGCGGCTAACCCTTGGTGTGATCACCCGCAACCATCATGGATCCCTAACTTATCTACTCCTACTCTAGCTTCTCTAAGCCACTATCAAATAAAAGTAAAATTGGTGCAAGAGAGATATTTATTAGGAGGGAATGAATCGACTATTTATACTATTTCTAGGGCTACTGCACCCAAGTGCTCTTTGGCCAATCATCTGCCAGAAAACCTATCAGCCTCTAGATTTCAAACCTCTATCAGATCATAAACTTTTATTCATTCATCCTCATAGCTATTCCCTCCAGATCTGCTCATCTGATCACCAAATATTAAATTAGGTTAATCCATCCTCAGTATAAGTCGCTGGTCAATTGTATATAAATTCATAATTAAATAGACATTGAGCATCCTTGGCATGAGTCGCTGGTACTCCGAATTAGTTGCAAATTCATAAATGATTGATAACGAATACTTTAACTTTCTGCCAGAAAATCCCACAATTATTTCTTATGGCAGTTGGCACAGGGATAAGATTTCACCTCTCTCAAACTATAGTTGATAAAATTATTTGTTAGAGCTGGTTACTGAATACAGCAGCATTCCACCGGAAATTCCCACAGACATGATTTGATAGTAGCGCCGAACTGGGAATCCGCTGATTTTAAAATAATTATTATTTTTTTACCATTAAATAGTATCAAAGTAAGTGATTAGCTGGCAATTATGCCCGACCAACCAAATCCCTAATTCAGATACTATTGGAAGAATTCATCTGGTTAAAATTATGACACCTCCAATACAACTGAATTTGGTATAGAGTGGTGGCAGTAGCTGGCCATCCCTAAAAATACTTGTATATTGCACTTAATGTTTGGTGTAGGCATCCTTTGGATAGCCTCCACCTTAACTGGTTGGGGCTTAAACCCATAGCATCCACTACAAACCCTAGGTACTCCAGATGGTCTTTGAAGAAGCGGCATTTATGGGGTTTGATTTTTATGTTGGCTGTGGAAAGCCAGTGGAATACTTCCTCCAAATGGGTAAGATGCTCCAAAAATATCCAAAAGACATTGATATTGTCAAGGTATATGAGAATGCATGATAGCTTCAAGTTGGCATGGATAGTGTCCATCACCCATTGAAACATAGTTGGTGCATTACACAGCCCTTGTGGCATATGGGTCAGTTGGAAAAGTCCCTTGGATGTGATAATGGCGCATTTCTCCTGTTCCGCTGCAGAAGACTCAATCTGCCTATAGCCAGATATCAAATCCATCGCCAAGAAGTAATGAGCTCCTCCCAACTGATCCAAGGTATCATCAATTCGCAGCAAGGGGTATGAGTCCTTTTGTAATGCTGTTGAGCTTCCATTAGTCTATCACTACTCAGTTGGTACTGTCCTTCTTTTTGATAATAAGGACAGGCAAAGTCCAAGGATACTTCAATGGTTCAAGCATTCCTTGCTCCAGAAGTTATCAATCACCTTAGTAAAGACTTTTCTCCTGCTCTAAATCAGCAAATTGGCAACTTTTCTTTCTCGTTGCAAACACTTTTGCAACCCATTCAATTCAAGACTAAATCTTTTTTGATAATCTCATAGAGGAGATTAGTCTGCGCCCATGTCTGGGAGCAGTTGGGCATGCAAGGCAAGAGGAGCAGGCGGAAGGCCCGCGGCCTCTAACGTTTGAAAACGCCCCAGAGAATTCAGCGAAATAGAAAAAAATCTAAAAAAACTTGCGGTCACAATTTCCCCAGAGTTACTCGCATGGCAAGCACGATGCAACCAGTAAATCAACATGCCACACTCCCAGCTACTTTTGTCAGTGGAATTTGGATTCCGTGTGTATCTGGACATCCAAAAAATGGCCTTATGGGAAAATTTTTTGAAGATGTACACAAAATTTTCCTGACCGCGGTGTACATTGCACCTCACTCCATGTCATGCGGTTGGCTGGACCTAGGTTTCAAAAACAAAATAGCAGCAGACGAGGCTGCAGCAGTGCACATAGTGGTCGACCTCCCTGAAGGGCAATGGGTCGTCGAAACCAAATGCACCAGATGGACAAAATCAATCCAAATTTTCCTCACGTTTGACTTTTTGCCTACTACAGTAAAACGTGACATTTTGGAGCAACACCTGAAAGAAGGTCTCGCCATATATGGCGAAATAAAATCTTTCAAAATGCAACATTTCATGCTAATGCCACACCTGTGCACCGGCAAAGCCATCACAGTTCTGACCCCAACTGAGGAGATCGTGAAGGACCTAACCCAGATCCTGTACTCCACTTTTATTGATATTGCAGGGCATACCACCCACCCATTCTGGGTGACCGTGGACAGCGCGCCCCCCATTTGCACCTACTGTGATGCATTCAGCCATAAGGCGCATGTATGCCCCATCAAGGAGGGCGTCACATTCCAAGAGCACCCCTCGGCGGCCATGGCCAGCGGAGAGGCGCACTACGAACCAACTGCAAGCACCAAGGAGGCTTTCCCATGGGGAGCACAAGGCTGCTACCTATTGGTAAAGCCCATCTCCCCGCAGGAGCGGAAGAAGGCCAAGCAGGCCTGTAGGGCCGCGGCCAAGGAAGCGGCCAAGGCCACCACCACCATACCACACTCACAACGCCAGGAGGACATGGAGACCTTCGCGGCGGAAGCAACTCAGGAATCCATCACCCAATCAGATTGGGAGGCCCATGCCAAGCGGGCCACTCAATCTGTGGATCTGATGGGAGATTCGATCTTACCCAATCGCTGCACCCAAGCTCTGTTCAAAACTGACTTGGGACCTATCCCAACTGAAAAATTTTTTTTTGCACCACTCGACGGTGCACCAAACATATCTGCACCACAAAAAATTCGTCCGACGTTAGGAAAACAAAAAGTGAAGGCCAAAGCCAATGTGACTCTTTCTGCAAAAATTAACAAAAACCCCAATAGCGTTGCTGCTAACACCCATGCTGCTGTGAAAGCCCGTGGGGACCTGGAAGAGGCTGGTGGGCCCAGGGGCCCACCCCCTTGCACCTAAGGTGCGATGGGGGAAACCTTCACTCTAGGGATGCTGAATATCGTCGGACTCAAGGCCTCCCCATCCCAGGCTAGGAAACTGAGTTTTTTACAAAACAATTTACCCGTGGATTTCCTGGCCATCCAGGAGTCCCACTGTCCATGAGGTTCCGAGGAAGCTTGATAAACAATGCTCCTACCATCCCTATCCTTTTGGTCAAAGCACTGTGGGTTGCTAATTCAGAAAAACAATTTTTTCAAATTCACATCCTCAGAAACATTCCTAAATGGCTGAGTGCTCATTGTCACCTTCTCGTGGGCTGACGTTGCGCACACAATCATCAACATTTATGCCCCAAACAGTGCACATGAGCATCAGGAATTTTTTTCATCAGTCAAATCCCTCCCGCTACCCCCAATTCTTTCCTAGTTGGCGACATGAACTGTTGGCTAACCTCACCAACGGACCATTGGCCACCCTCACCCCATGCCCCACAGGGTCATGTAGAACTACGCGTTCTAAAAGCTACCCTTGGGTTAATGGATGTGCTGCCGCGACATGCCCCACTGCTCGAAAACATGATGCATCCCCACGTCCACAACGGCTATTTTAAGGTCCATGACCCGCATTGACCTTATTCTAATGCTGGCAAAAATCCAACTCCACATCTCCCACTTCAAAACAACAAAAATGGAATTCTCTGACCACCGACTGGTCTTGATAACATACCACTTACCCGTCACTGTTGCAAAGGCCCCACATTGGTGCAAAATCTGCCCCCCCAAGCTCGCATCGCCAGGATTCTCCACATGGATGGAAGAGGCAACTTTGGTGAAATTGTTTGTTGCACCGTTTTGCGCGGACCCCATTTCCACATGGGCAACTTTCAAAGAAGACACCATCTGCCACTATCGCCATCTCTCCTCCAGACGCTCATGAGCCACATCGGCGGTTATCTTGTGCACGCTGGCGGAATTAGCCCAATTGGAGTCCAACATTCCAGCCACAGTATATAGCCCCGCATGGGGCCAGAAGTGGGCGGAGGCAGCTGCACACCTCAACGCACTCAAAAGGCAACACAAACATCAGGTTTGTGTCTAATACAGGGCCACACACATCACTAAAGGCGACAAGTGCACCACATATCTCTTTAAAAAAATTTTCGCACCACGCCAGAGCGTGGCCTGCACACAGGTGTGAAGATCGGATAATTCCATTTTGGACACACCGGCTGAAGTGGCAATTGAAATGCAAAGATATTACTCCAAGTTATACCGAGCTGAACCAACTCAGCTGGCCGAAATGGCAGAATTTCTCAACTGATCTCATATCTGCACCATTTTCTGATACCCAGAAATATTGAATTTAATTACTCCAAACGAATTATGGACAGCCATTCGCAGTGCGCAAACCAAAACACCCAGGCCCAGATGGCATTCCATATGAGTTCTACAAAAATTATTTTAAATATATATCCCCATTGCTGCTAGCCTCACTCAACCAAAGCCTGTTGGAAACGCGCCTCCTACCAGGAGGACATGAGGCCTTTACTGTCACACTCTTCAAGAAAGGGGATAGGCTTGACTTAGCCAACTGGCGCCCCATTTCTCTAACAAACACAGACACCAAAATTTAAATCAAAATCATGGCTAACCGTTAAGGGACTGTAGCATCTGCCACCATCTCCCCAGAACAATTTGGTTTCATCCCCAGAAGGTCGATTTGGGATAACGTGCACTCTGTGGCTAATGTGTGTCAGTCCACAGCCTCTGGGGCACTTGTATTCTTGGACCAACAAAAGGCCTATGATAGAGTAAACTGGGAATACCTAAGGGCCTGCCTCCATCAATTCCGCCTACCCCCCACTTCATAAACTGGGTGATGCTGCTCATGGAATCTGCGACAATGGCAGTGCGTGGCCCAGGCTTCCTAACGGAAGTAGTCCGCCCTCAAAGGGGCCTGCGACAAGGGGACCCCCTTAGCCCACTCTTATACAACTTCAGCCTTGACCCACTACTGCAAAATGTGAATGCCCACCTCACTGGGGTCCATGTGCCAGGCCAAACCCCAGTCAAAATGATGGCATTTGCAGATGATTGCGTGGTGGGGGTGTCTAATAACAATGATGCATGCATGCTTGAAGCCCTCATCCAGGAATATTCCCGGGTAAGCAACATGGCACTGAACGCCTCCAAAACTGAAATCATCCTCCTTGGTCGGTTTCACAACTGCTGGGCCCCAGCAAGTAGTTCCCAACCCAGCCCATCTGCTCGCCCACGTCCACGCCTTACTAACTCAACACACGCCGCTCCACTGGTGCTCCCCTTTGTGCCACGTCCTACCCTAGGACCGGTACGCCATCTGGGCGTGTGGATGGAGGCAGGCGGATATGCGTCAACAGTAATGGAGTGCCGTATACTGGACAACGTGACGAAGCGAATCGCCTCTCTCAGAGCCCACCCTACTACCCTCACTGGCAGGGTTGTTCTTGCCAACTCTATGCTCCTATCCAAAGTCTGGTTCGGAGCCCACGCCATCCCCTTATCCCCAAGCTTCTTCAAATCCCTGTATGCTTTGCTGCAAGGATGGCTTTGGTCAGGCCGCCCTCCACCAGTATGGCTAGAGGTCATGTTTGGCCCTCATCATCAAGGTGGCATGGGCCTGCTTGACTTCAAAGCCCATGCTGGCAAGACCCTGGGCACCTGGATCGCGGCCATCACTGCTCCTACACTCCCACCCAACACTGGTCCCGCGCGGCCCGCTCCAACTTCTCCTGAGCCTTGGGCCTCAACAATCCATCAAACCCCCACTCCCTGATAAAATACCTCGCATCACACACATCGGCCACAGGTCCTCACGGGACGAAAACCCACTACAAACGAATCCTACTCTCCATGCGAAGCGCAGAGTGAAGAATTCGTATTAGTGGACATACAACCTGAAGAGGCCGCCCCTCTCCTCAGTTCACACAAGAGGTACAGGGGCTACCCATCCATGATGGCGTGATCCCCATTTGACCCCAAGTCCTATCCAGGGTGGACTACCTGGACATGATGGACATCCCTTATTCCACTGAGACCCAAAAGTCTATCTGGAAATATGCACACCATCCTCTGTTGCAGCCTCAAGTCCGCTCCCATGTGTGGCGCTGACTGAGGTGGTTGTATCATACAGCTGAGCGCTCTAACGCTTTACACTCATCCTGTGTCGTGTGTGGCCAGTATGGAACGCTGTTCCACCGCCTGGAGAATTGCCCCACCTCTAAAGTGATACGGCGCGAAGTCCAACGTCTGGTAGGCCAGGATCAAACGCATCCCTTCAGTCTGTCAAGAGATATGTTTGCTTTATCAATGGCCTCCCCCCTCCCACCCTCCCTCCGTGCTCTGGTGGTTGCAATCGCCATGTGGACTATCCACACGATTGTCTTGGATGCCATCGCTGGATCCATCCCCACCCTCCCAGAAGCTGTCCACAGACTCCGGTCTCATTTGGTGGACCAATTTCAAGCGTGGATGTTTGGATATCTCCCACCGCGTCGCCGACAGCTGGTCTCCTCCTGGTTCCCAGTCTGGTTCATCAAATCAGACCCCTTCCTCCACACGTGCTCAATAGTGGCTACGGCTTCTTCACACGTTCCCTCCCCCTCCCTATAAGTGGCGTTCCCGCTGGCAACAAGAGATAGCATCGCTTCTCTGGGGTGCCTCCCCTGGTACTAAGTTTTGTCTCTTCTGAGTCATATTTGGAAGTGTCTGTCCCATGGTCGGCCTTCCCCGCAATAAATTTAAATTTAAATTTAAACTAGCAGATTGGCTGGTACCTGATGGGGGGATGATCACCCATGCCAGTTGATGTACAATTCCCTGAGTGCACCCTAAATGTGGCTGTCAATAGTAAAGTTTTTCTTAATTTTTAACATAAAGTGATCGTCAAATCTTTTTTCCAATAACCCCATTAATTTTTTGCATGATACCACCGCCATCACACTGAGCTGCAGCTCAATGGGAAGACCTACTTTATCCAGATTTCCAAACTCATGAACCTGAAGAACCTCCTCAACTGGGGTCAAGTGTAAATATGCCACTATTTGGTGCCAGCGGATTTGCATTCGTTCATTCTATAGATTTGCTAATAAACCTTGATCTCCTCATGGCCTGGAAGTATAATGCCTGGAGCCATATGGGCTCAATCCACAGTTGCTAATAAGGGCCAATAACCTCCCCATAGAGTCCATCTGGCACTTCTACCACCAATTTGGTATTCACTATTACTTAGTGATCAGAGGGGATGTGACATAGGCCCAGAAGATCGGAGAGGTAGCCCTTGATATTTTTATATCTGCTGGGGAAGAGCCAGGTCTTGCTTTTTAGTCGATGGTAGTGAGTCAGAATCGCCCTATCACTGTATGTAAGGTTAATATGCCCCATGTGCACTGGATCCTTCGGCACTCCGCTGGAAGTAAAGTAAATTGGGATCTTCTGCCCCAGAATTTTGAAATTCTCCGCCTTCATATCAATGACAGCCCCAAAGTGAGGCATGAAAGTTGTTCCAATTAGCAGATCATAAAAATTTGTTTGGTAGCACTATTGCCGGGGCTACCATGACAATGGACAAAAACTGCAAAGGTAGCGTGCTGTACGCTCCCTCAGAGACTGTGCTTTCTGCTACAGTGGCCACATACACCAATTGTTATTACATATCAGATTTTAACTTCAACTTCGCCACCAACTTGCTGGAAACTATGTTGACTGGAGTGACTGTATCTATTATAGTGCAAACTCTAATTTTTGCTAAAAAAATGTCACAGTATGTACACTCAGAATAAGAAGAATATTGACTGTTTAATACATGGACATTTATGGTATCTCTTTTCCCAAATAAACTCATTTCCCTCACCAACTTTGGGGTATTTTTTAACAATAGCATCTACTGGAAGGGTGACGTTTACACCTTTCAGGGAAGGCACATCTGCGACTGGATCCAGCTTGTCTGCAGAAGTTTGGTCAAACTTTTGACAGGCGTATGGCTTCATGTGCTCCTAAGGTCTTTCATCTGCTTCAGCCTTGGCTTGTGCCAGTGTCAGCACATTCTTTCTTCCAACCAGTTACTGGTACAAAAATCTGTCATTGTATTAGGGACTTCTGCTGGATACACTAATTTTGTTCTTTTTGGGTCAGTTAATGCTCGCTTGGTGCTTAATCCCCCTAAATCCAACAATGGGGGTTTGATACCACATGAATAAAAATTAATTGAACTTGAAAACTTAATAAGATTTGGGGTTTTTAAGTTTATTGGCGCCATGCTGGGGAAAAGAGAGTTGATCCCAAGTATAATCTGACCAATCAGTTTTTTAACTGTTTTGAGGTTTGGGAGGAATTTGATGATAGTTTTGGAATAGCTTCATTGCATTCCAAATTAGGAAACATTAGAAACGCTCCTATCAGATCATGGGATAGTTGCATTCCTTTTTGGTGAATCTTTGTTTGGGATGGGGATTTGGGGAAGAATGCACCCATGCAGCAATGTTTTTTCAGCCAATCGCCACTGGCTAAAAATACTTTCACCTGAGGGTACCTCCTCCACGCCTATAAAAGGGGGTGGTCCCCATGTAGGTGTTTGGAGGGACCTGGTTGAGGCTGGGGGCGTGCTTTCTGATGGTTGCCCCATGGTCCGTTGCAAGTCAGAGCAATCTGACTACTCAATTATTCATTAAATGCCTGGGAAGGCTTCAAAGTAGTGTTACCCCAATTAACAGGGTTCCACCAAGAATCGGCCAGGGTCTTTTGGCCGATTATTTTGTTAGTCATATTCAAATTACATTTAGATTCATCAGAAACTCATAATGGCCAACATTTCCCCTTTTCAGCTGAATTTGACTTAAACATTCTTATCTTTCAGCTGTGAGGGCAAATGTCTGACATCTTCCCCTTAAGAATGTTGGATGGAGAATAAGGCCATAGTAAGCATCCATATACCCATTTTATGGCTACTACGGAAGTGAGGATTTGATTGAGTACTCATCCCCTCACTTATATGTAATTGAGAATGGACCCTCCCAGATGGACCCAAGTTTCTCCCTTCTGTGGGGTGATGCAATTATGATAGTAAAGCACCAAGTCAGAAACTTGGAAGGAAGGTAGAGGGGCCTGGAGCTCATTTGTGGCTTGACCCTCTTTTGTGAAAGTATTTGCTAAGTTGGTCATTGCCTTTGATTGCAATTGTATAATATGCTGGGCTAACTTATTCATAGCTTGCTTGGGATCAGTCTTATCATTGAAAATATCTTTTGAAAGTAAAGATGGAATCACAGGTTCTCGTCCATACAATACTTGGAAAAGGTGACATTTTAAGGATCTAATGATAGCTGATGCGGTACGCCATGAGGGCACCTGGTAAGTACTGATTACAGTAGAGGGGATCTTAAGTAGCCATTTTCCATAATATAGAAACCAGAGCCCCATTTGCTATTTCCACAGTACCATTGGTCAAAGGGTTATAGGGGGCGGAAAAAAGCTTTTGGGCGCCCATGGAAGGTGCAATCATCTTCACCATTTTAGAGTAAAAGTTTTTACCTTTATTAAAGAGCAAAACTTGGGGGCAAACATGTCAGATAAAGATATACTGGTAGAGGAAAGTGGCCGTGTCCTTAGCCGTCTGAGATGGGATAGCCACTGCCTCGACCCATTTGGTAAAGTGATCAATCCCAAACAATATAAATCTATTTCCACCCATAGTTTGGGGAAGAGGGCCAACCACATCGAGACTTATTGTGTGGAAAGGCTGTTGAGGGGTGGTAGGCTGATATTGATACTTTGTTTTTCGAAGTTGGACTGCATCTTACAGGTTAAACAGGCATCCAAGACTTCTACGAGAGTTCCATGATTCCCTCCCAATAGTAGCGTACTTTTACCCACTCATAGGTTTTCCGCACTCCACTATGCCCTAGGAGGGCATGAGACTCCATAATGACAGGTACTCGCTCTGAAGGTCAGAGGTAGGGTAACCAGTTCACCCCCACTTTCTTGTATAGATGGCCATTATCCACCTTCATGTTATGGGAATGGCGAGCTAGAATCTTCTGAACTGGTTCATCCTCATCCTCCCAAGCATCAGGGGTCATTAGAAGATCATGTAGACGCTCCGCTTCACTAATATCTAAATGAAGGATGGGTAGCTGAGTCAACCCATCTACATTCATGTGGCTTGTCCCAGATCGGTGAACAATGGTCATATCATAGTGCTGGAGCTTAAAGCCCAGCGTGCCAACCGCCTGTGGGATCCTTCATATTTTGTAACCACTCTAAGGAGGCGTGGTCAGTAATCACTTTAAATAAGGTCCCATATAAGAAAGGGCGATAGTGTTTAACAGCAAGCAAAACGGCCAGGCATTCCTTCTCAGTGACGCTGTAGTTGCGTTCTGCATCTGAAAGCATCTTGCTGAAGTATGAAATGGGGTGATCAACCCCACGCTCATCCAGTTTGGCAAAATATCTCCAACTGCATAATTGGAAGCATCAGTAAACAGCACAAATGGTTTACTATAATCAGGGTGGCGCAGAATTGGCAGTTTCTGCAGTAGCTTTTTAGTGTTTTGAAGGCAGCTTGTTGTTCCACTCTCCAATGGAAAGGGGTATATTTTAGTTAGAAGGAGTACGAGGGGCTCACTGAGCTGCGCAAATTTGGGGATGAATTGATGGTAGTACCCCATCATGCCCAGAAATACCTGAATATCATGGAGGGTTTTGGGGGCAGGCATCTTGGATATTGCCTCAACCTTATCTTGGACAGGCTGGATCCCATCTGAAGAGATGGCGTGCCCCAGGAAATCTAACTTCTTCTGAAAGAAAGTACATTTGGAGGGCTTCAGCTTAATGTTTGAGGCCCGCAATCATTGGAAAACTTCCTTTAAATGAGAAAGGTGCTCATTAAAGGTACGGGAAAAAATGGTGATATCATCTAGATATACAATCATGCAACTAAGCTTCAGGTCCTGCAATATGTGGTCCATGGCTCGCTGGAAAGATGCGGGGGCATTTCAAAACCCTGTAATAATTGGGTGGGTTGGAAAAGACCCTCACTGCAGATAAGCGCACACTTCCATGGTCTTGCGGAGAAAGATCCATTCACCATTATCCGCTAGCCAAGTCCATAGCGGAAAAGAATTTAGACCCAGAGAGTTGGGCCAGAGTATCATATATTCACGGGATGGGGTAGCTGTCCTTCTTGGTGAGGGTATTCAGCTTACTTTAGTCCATAACTACTCAATGTTCACCATTCTTCTTTTTATGAGCAATAGTGGAGATGACCAGGGACTTTGAGAAGGCACCAGTAGCCCCGCATCCAGTAACTGTTGAAGCTCCGTCCTTATATGGAGCTCCTCAACTTTTTATTTCTTTTAAGGCTTGGATCAAATAGGCTTGGCATCACCAACATCAGTAGTGTGGCATCAGACCTTCATATGCCCATAGTCAGTATCAGATTTAAAGAAAATGTCACTATAGGACTCCTGTAAGGAATGAACTTTATTAAGTTCAGCGGGAGTTAGATCATCAGAAATCTTCACGTTGGGCAAAGCGCAGATCATTCGATAAGTGGGTAGTCCCATATCCAGTATAGACCCAACATAATGAACTTGGTGGATGTCTTTGATGGGAAGTAACAGGACTTTTCCAATCTCCTGACGCTTCTTTACAACAATGTCCTTGTTAGTGAAATTCCCCAGAAGAAGATTAATAGGTCTCTGGTAGGCAGAGTCTAGGATACCTGGCAACACCCGAGGCTTCAAAAGTCTTAGTCCATCAATGCTTGTTAAGTGCAGAAGACAGTTGCGAGGGATTTTCATAGTGATTTTGGTGCCTATCACCTTTTGTTCACCCGCTTTGATGACTACCTCTTCTAATGCATACTATGGTATACCCTCTGAGCCATCAACAGAGTCAGGCAGCTTTTTTGTGTTTCTTCTTGACGTGGTATAAAGGAGAGAGAGGGAGGAGGAAGGGTACTTAACTAAGCATTAGTATTATTTCTTCTTAGGCTCATTGCTTGTAAAGACTGCGGGAACCTCATAGTTTTAGAAGGGAGAGAAATCCCTGTTTCATATTAATGATCCCTCATACTCAATCATGAATTGCATGCCAATGAGTAGGTCATATGCGTTGTTGGTTAATGATACAGCGGGGGCAGCCAGTAGGAGTTTCCCAATTAGTATTGGTAGAGAAGAGTAGGCTCCAAAAGCTCATGTATTGTTAGGCCCTGAAGTTCCAAAGATTATGAATAGTCCAGGTCAGCCACCAACTTAATTTTTTTGAGCTTTTAAGAGACCACGTTCACTGGAGCGCCTATATCAAGGATGGCTAGAACGCGCACTTTATTAATAACAACCTCTACCTTAGTTATTATGCTACCAAAAGTATGGGGGAGGACGAGAACCTCCTTCAAATGGAGAGTGGGGGCAAGGCGTTGAGCCATCGCAGGGTATTTATCCTTAATATATTGGAGGGTATGAACCTGTTGGGTTGATTGGATCACTGTCCCAATAAGCTATTCAACATCATTGGCGTTATCAATCACCTCTGAAAACCTCAACAACTGTTGGAGATAGGTTAGTCATGGTATCATGGCTATATCAATTCTTTCAGTCCTCAACCTATCCAGAATCTGCACTTTCATTGGGGCTCCCAAAACAAAATAACCTGCATCTTAATCACCCCCTCAGACTCGTCATCAGAGGTTTTGTCAATGCACTTTAACGAATTACTAAGAGGGGGTGGAGAAACTGGCTTAATTTCCTCACAGTGAAGGTCTTTGTCACTTGCATCTACCCTTTTGACTTTTGAAGGGAGCATCGTGGTTGTACCAACTTTTTGGGGGAGATGGTGGAAGTGTAATGGCTTTGACAGTGGCCTTCGGAGTGATCAGCTTTCACTGCCTCATATCAGTAGGTTTTGAACTAGAAGGTGCCTGAGTTGAGACTGAGGGGGTCTTAGGCAGCGGCTTAGGAGGGTGTGATGCGTCATTTATCGTAGTAGATTGATTGGCAGGAGAGGGACCAGGCGAAGTGATAATTGCCTTCTTTGGCTGAGCTTTTGAACCAGAAGCTGGGGGGAGCGCTGCCCCTTAACTGCCAATAGGTTCTGGCTATCCTCACACGGTGAAGGAGTATTAGGTCGTTGCTGCTCTGCATCAGCTGGGTTCCCGTGGGATACAGCCATAGAAGAGGCTGAAAAGGTCGGATTTGCTTACCACCTTGGTACATTTGTAAAAGTTCAGGTTCATAAACATCAGCTACTGCTAGAAGTGCCTCTTTGATATCCCGTACAGTTTGGAAGGTATGCTTGACTGCAGAGATATGCATTGATAAAGAGGGGTAAGATGCCAAGCTAACCACGATAGCTGCAATAGCATCATCTAGAGGGAGCAGTTTGGCCAACAACAGAGGTTGAGCTTTGTTATAAAAACGCTCAACAAATGAGGGATTGATTCACCCTCTTGCAAGCTAAGGCACATAAAGGCCTGTTTTTGCCGTTGTAAGCTCTGTTTTGAACCAAACATATCAACCAGCGCTTGTTTGACCTCTGCCCAGGTGGTAAGTGTAGCTATTTGAGGAACCATGATTTCCTGAGATATCCTAATTATACAGGGAAGGATATACCTGGTTTTTTGGTGGTCAGTTGCTCCTTCCATCACAGATTTATAAAAATAAAGGAAGGAGGCAATACTGGCCTCACCAGAAGTGAACTTGTCTCGGAATGGAGTTTTAAAAATAATTGGGTTTTGGAGAGAGTGCTGCTCAATCTTTTTGAGGCAAGACAAAGCATTGGCTAGTTGATTTTCTAATGCAGCTATCCTGGGTTCCAAATTTAAAGCCGTTTGGTGGTATACAGTTGCCCCCTGTAGTGAGCACCACTTGTTGTATTTTGGGTCAGTTAATGCTCGCTTGGTGCTTAATCCCCTAAATCCAAAAGTGGGGTTAGATACCACAGGAATAAATATTAACTGAACTTAAAACTTAATTAATTTGAGGTTTTTAATTTTCTTGGTGCCACGCAGGGGGAAAAGAGAGTCAATCCCTTGTATATCCGACTGATCAGTTTTAAAACTGTTTTGAGGTTTGGGGGAAATTTGATGATAGTTTCAGGAATAGCTTCATCACATTCTAAAATAGGATATATTAGAAATGCTCCTATCAGATCGTGGGATAGTTGAATTACTTTTTGGTGAATCATTGTTTGGGATGGGGATTTGTGGAAGAATGCACCCATGCATCAATGGTTTGATATATTTCAGCCAATTGCCAATGGCTAAAATACTTTCACCTGAGGGTACCTCCTCCACGCCTATAAAAGGGGGTGGTCCCCATGTAAGTGTTTGGAGGGACCTGGTTGAGGCTGTGGGCATGCCTTCCAATGGTTGCCCATGGTCCATTGTGAGGTTGGAATAATCTAACTACTTGATTCTACATCAAATGCCCGGGAAGGTTTTGAAATGGTTACCCTAATTAATGGGGTTCCACCAAGAATCAGTTTTGAGTAATTGACTGGACCTAATTGTCAGATATTCAATAGGGACATAATAAGGTTAGCTGTTTAAAAACTTATTATGGATCATATCAGATATCAGAGATTATGGACCAGGTATATTCTAAGCTTATGCAAAGCTTAAAATCCACGGCCTAGCGATTTCAATTAATTATATTTGACTATGATGACACGGGCTCAAGGGCTTTGCTGGTTAGGTCAGACTTAGATTAAGTTTTGACTTAATGACTTGGGCACATGGGCTTTGTTGGTCTATGTCAAAATTAGTTTTTAATGTTGGTCAAGTTTTCAATCAAATTAATTACTAATTAGTGATATGAATCGCCTTGGTATGTGCTGCCGGTTGTACATGAAAGTGAATCAGTTCAGCTATTTTAAAGATATGACGGAACGCCATCTCAAGAATGATGGTGTTTACTCTGACTCTGAGGCTGAGCATGATGCCCTGAGTTGAAGTATTTGTATATGTCATTACAAACTTTTTATGTGGCCAAGGGTCACTGAAAGTAAGGCGTCATGGTTAAGATGTGGTTAACATTGAACCCTATAAATAACCCTTGCATTTACACTAATAAGAACATCCTTTAAACATTGATGAATTCCCCCCTTGGGTTGGGACCATCTAGTACTAAAAAAAAGAACATCCTTTAACTTCTGGATTAAGTTTATAATTTATCTTGTAAACA